>JADDOH010020034.1:0-20660 GCA_016648135.1 Agrypnia vestita | reverse complement strand
GAATACATGGCTTTATAATTTATCTTAAAAAAATCTCATTGGATAAAACAATATTGTCCCCACATATCAACCAACAAAACTATAAAGTATTCACTCGCGGTTGTTACTTATACATCACTAAATCACGACATTAGTAGATAAAAATAAGTATTTTTAAGATAGTATTTAAATACAGAGGGAATGATTATAATTATTTTAGCCAACACATAAAGTGACATCTATCGTGTGTTAAATAAATTCAAATTAAATCAAATGTTCCCACACATCGTCACTCTCTCTTAGATATTATATAAGTATTGAGTCAAAGATCATTATTGTTTTGATATTGAAATAATGTTTTTTATTTTCGTTCCGGTCAAAGTTTAAATAATATTTTCTTTTCACATTATGTAAACATCCATTTTTTGTTGTTAGAATGCCGAATTGCGGAATACTCAACGGTTATCAAGACTCGCACATTTTTTTTAATTTTTCTAGTAGGTAAGTTAAAATAAAAACGAATTCACTCTCGCTTAATGGTCTTATTTATAATATTAGGTCCTTACATATGAAATTGGCGTTTTGCCGTACTGGCAAATTTGATCTCAAATATCTTCTCTTTGGTTAGGAATTCCAAATCCAAATTTATACAGCTATTTACTCATGTATTTGTGTTTTGAAAATTATACATTCATTGTTTTTTCGGCTGTCAATTGTTTTTTCGTTTGCGGTCACTCCGTTACCAACTCGTGAAAAACACTAACAGAAATATCACGTTATTTACGAATACGAGTTCCACCGTGGCACCATTGCTGCAGAAACGGCTCGAAGGATTAATGATGTGTATGGCGACGGTGCCGCAAAAGAAAACACAGTGCGTTTTTGGTTCCAACGTTTTCGTTCTGGAAATTTCGACCTGCAGAACAAGCCCCGTGGACGGCCGGAGACCAAAGTTGATAATGAAGAATTGAAGGCTATTGTGGAAGCGTATCCATCGCAAACCACATCCGAGTTAGCTGCAGGCTGCGGTGTTAGTGATAAAACTGTTTTAATCCACTTGAAGCAATTGGTAAGGTGAAAAAGCTTGAAAGGTGGGTACCTCACGAATTGAGTGAAGCAAATCAACAAACGCGCGTTGACTGCTGCGTTGCATTACTCAACCGGCACAATAATGAAGGGATTTTAAATCGAATCATTACCTGTGTTGAAAAGTGGATCCTGTACGATAATCGGAAGCGCTCATCGCAACGGCTGAACCCTGCCGAAACCAGCCAAACCATGCCCCAAGCGAAAATTGACTCCAAAAAAGTTACTTGTGAGCGTTTGGTGGACTAGTGCTAGTGTCGTTCACTACAGCTTTCTTAAATCTGGCCAGACGATTACGGCAGATGTCTATTGTCAGCAACTGTAAACCATGATAGAAAAGCTAGCTGCTAAACAACCGAGGCTGGTTAATCGCTCTAGGCCACTGCTGCTTCATGATAACGCTAGACCACACACTGCAGAACAGACGGCTACCAAATTAGAGGAGCTTCAATTGGAATGTCTAAGACATCCACCGTACTCTCCGGACCTTGCCCCAACAGATTACCATTTTTTTCGAAATTTGGATAACTTCTTGCAAAGGAAAAAATTCAACTCCGATGGGGCAGTCCAAACCGCCTTCAAAGATTTTATTGATTCCCGTCCGAATGGTTTTTTTTAGTAAAGGGATCGATGAACTACCTATGAGATGGCAAAAGTGCATAGATAGCAATGGTACATACTTTGATTAAATAAATATATTATAACAAAAAAAAAATCGGCTTTATGTTCCTCCCATACTAAACGCCAATTTCATATGTAAGGACCTAATATACCCTTCTGTGAGCTGTGCGCAAGGAAATTTGAAAGGAAATTTATACCCTTACTTCGATGTGAAGTATCAGTTTCAAGAATATAGAATGAACCAATTAGGAATGAATTGGCAATCACTCGGATCGGGTGGTTTTCATACATCGATCATGAGATAATTTTAAGAAAAATCTGCGACGCGAGTTCTGACGGTCGGCAGTAGAAGTAGATGCTCTTATGTCACCAGGTAAAGATTACTTTAGAAGCCTAAACAGTCGACAGGACAGACGAGTGTGGCGCTCCACCCTCTCTGTATACCCCTACGGTGAAGCAGCGTGGTGGTAGGTTGATTAGTTATATGCATAAACGTAATCAATCACTTACAATCATTATATCAGTATATACATACAATATTTCAGGTGCTTAATTCTTGAGAATATAGTACTGCAACGAAATCTCTGAAACGTTCCACAACATTCTCGAATCGACTGGGAAATTATCGTAAACTCTGGATACAACGAGAAAGCAACATTACCTATATAAAGGGATCGACTGGCTTCGGCGCAACAGTTATTGTTTGATGTTTGACGAGTGGGATGTGATCAAAACCGCAGCAGTGTGACCATCGCGTGTTTAACCGAGTGACAGATATGAGTACCTACCGACAAGCGAGAGGTTTTCTAGCGCGGACCCGAGCGATTTAAATAACCAACATCAGTATATGAGAGTGATAAAAGTATAGCGAAGATTCTAGAACGAATAGTGATAAGGCCCGGTTGTTTCAAGTTCGATCAAAGTAAGCGGTCGATCAAAGCATAGATTTTTACGAAAACGGATCGTCTGATTGGTGGAGAACGTAAAAATCTATGCTTTAAAAGAACGCTTACTTTAATCCAACTTGAAACAACCGGCCCTTAGTGTGTGAATTATTCCAGAAACGTTTAGTGACTGGATTAAGAACAGTGCTCTAGTTAAGTTCGTACTCAGTGATTTATTGAGAAATAAATTAGTTCAAGTGTTTGATTTTCCTCCCACAGTCGCGTTTCGTGAGAGTATTCTGAGAATTATTGAAAAATCGGTTGCTTTTCAAATTTTTTTTGTAATATATAATGCACATTATTTTTTGGAAAGTATAAAATAGATTGTTTTCACCCATTTGTCACCCTTTTATATCCCTCGACCCTCGTTCATAAATTAGCATCGCACGCCCATAAAACCATAATTTTCCTCGGCTAGGCACCGCGTACCGGGCTGGGAAGTTCAATACCAGGGCCACGGGGCAGGGCTGTCAGCCAACATTCGTTCGTGAAGTCGCGGTTCGTACACGCGGCAGTAGCTTTTATGCTAAATCTTTATTTTTGAAGTATGTGTAATCACGCAACGGAACTTTTCACGACTCATTAACAAAAACTTATGATTCTGATGATCTAAGTAATAGCAATCCTTTTAATTAACAAGTGACGACAGCACGTCGTTCGAAAATGTTGTTATGAAAATAGCATATGTTCCGGGCGCTGGTATTATTTCGGTATTGAAATAAACGTACATTTTACACGAACGTACGGATGTATAAAGGTACGATTCTCAACGTTGGAGACATATCACAGTGTCCTTCCGCCACGAGTTCAAGGACCTACTGATTATTTTTTGCGTGGCCGTAGAAGATCGACGAAACGTCGAGAATCGTATCTCAACGCGCGTATATTTGTGAAAAATATCCGTTTATGCCAATACCTAAATATGTCGAATGACCGTAATATAAACGTTGAATCTTTAACTTGTTATAATTATTTATTTTCGGTTTGCTGATATATATTTTCAAAAAACAAGCAAAATGCAAATCGGTATGTGGGTGTTGTATTTAACGTGTATTTTAGATATTTGATTATATTTCAGAAACCTGTTATTGATGGAAATATTAGTTTGTGTTGTATGCCTTGAGTTGGAACATATCTGGACAGAATACGCATGCGCATGCACATTCTGTCCAGATGTGTTATCCGGCGTATATTCAACGCTAGGTATGCAACACAGCACGTGTTTTTTTTTTAAAAGGCAAAGAAATATAAGTTCAAAAGCGCGTACATAATTTCAATGTAAATATTACCTTTTTGTTAAATTTTGCATTTTTTTTAATCGAAAGGTATATATTTTCAAAAGTGATCATCCGCTATATCTGAAACAGAAAATATTTCACCAATGCATACTTTCAGCGCTCTTTTGCGCTGTGAAACATGGACCCCAACAAAAAAAAAACGAAAACGTGGAGAGAAGCAAAGGAACATGGAATTTTATATGAAGAAACTGAAACGGTTTGGCCACGTAGTTCATTTTAACCTTCGGGTACCGGCGGATCTAAACTAAAATCGGATGCCGAGCGGGGTACAAACGAGACCCCGATCAAATTTGCGTTTTAATGATGTATAATGGTTTGAAAATGTTCTATAATATTTTTAATTAAGGTGAGTTGGGGTAAGTGCATACAAGGGGTAAGAACATCTTTCTTCTACTTTGTATACACATCGTTTTACAGTGGTGCCGTCTTAGAAGACTTTTTAAAATCAGTTTTATTCATGATATGACGCATAAATGAAACTGCTACATAGAAAAAATTGTAAGTTATAACATCTATAACTTCACAAACACTTGTGTTACGAACATAAAGCTTGGTAAGTACTTTGTATTTAAGTTATATTTTGTTTTGTATATATTTGTTTAATGAATATTTAAAGGAATGTAGAAATATGAGAGTAGATCCACTTCCCCGATGATTTTGTCCTACTGTGGGAAGTGTGATAAAATTGTGGATGGACTTCCCCCTGATAATTTTGTATGGACGGAATTGTAACTAGTGATGTGCAACACTTTTTATAATAAACAAAATTAATTCGTTGGTGTTTTATTAAAATCTTGTTTTTCTTACTCCCTTTCTTTTAACTCGTAGCGTCTGCTTGTCTGTTGTCTACCGAAAGAACTTTGGATCGACTTTTAACCCTTTTCCCGTGATCCAATCGAGCTGAAACTTTGCAGGCAGACTTTTGGCGACGACAAAAATGACATAACAAATTTTCGTTTAAAAAAATAATTATAGTATAATTTTCGATTTTTAGAAATTTTAACGATTTATATATTAATTTTCGATCCCGACGCGTGGAGTGGGCGCGAAACCCGTTTCAATGAGAAATGGAGTATAATAAAAACTTGGTTTTTATGGGTTAGTTTTTTTTAATAGCTTTTTCATTAATATTTGTCGCCATTTTATAAGAAACCGTAATATTTTGATGTCTCATAACTCAAAAGCATCTGACTGACAGAAGCAAGCAGAATGAAGTAACTGCCTCGTATAGAATATTATCCATTATCTATGGAAAAACTTTTTTTTCTACTTGTGACTGTCATACTATGCTCATTATCATTTAATTTTCTTTTGGTGTTGTATTCTTTGGGATATTTACGAGGATTGCAAAAAGTAGCAGCTCGATATCATCTATAATTATTAAATAGTTTAAAAAAAAATTGGGGTTAAGTTATGCCCCGTTACGGAACGGGGGTGTTAAGGGTGAGGTTGCATCAAGGACGAAGCCACCAGCCCTGGGGACTAAGATATTTATTCCTCATGAAAGTTGTATGTGAAGAAGCCGCGACCTTGGAGATCACCGAGTCAACGATGGATTTATTGACATTTCCACTCATTTCAATATTTCAGAGCGTCCGCTTCATCGACCCTCGGCTGAAGGCAGCGATCGATATGGAAATACAGACGCGGAGAGGACACATCCCTCGCTACGTCCTGACAATACTCTCTGTAATTTTTCTACTTTTATTGGAAGTTATTTAACCACTCGCTTGCCCCGGTCCAAAATGCTGGACTTTCGCGGAGATCTCTTAAAGCAGCCACGTCCAAAAATGTGACAAAAGACTTACGATCGCGCATAAAAAACCCTTATTTAAAAGAATTAAAAAAAACTGAAGATAAAAATATTGTCTAAAAATGTCCTTAGGTTTTCACGGCCGTTCAGAATCTTCTGTGTATAGTTTTCTGGGATATTCTGCCGTGTGTGTGTGACCTCTCTGGCCAACGTTTCGGATCCCATTGCAGGGTCCATCATCAGGGCTGATGTGATGATGGACCCTGCAATGGGATCCGAAACGTTGGCCAGAGAGGTCACATACACACGGCAGAATATCCCAGAAAACTATACACAGAAAATATTGTCTGTTTACTTATTTATGACAAACAATTCAAAAACTATTGTTTTAAAAACTATTGTTGTTTTAAAAACTAATTTAAAAATTGTTTTCATACTTTGTTTATTTCACTTTTCTCTTGATTTATTGCTTTTATTCCTGTTTTTATACTTGTTTTATTTCATCTCTTGTTTTATTTCTTATATAATTTGTTAGATAAGCGTTAAGATCTGAAATTACATTGATATATTGAGTCGTTTGAGCTCGTTTGAACTTGTGAATGAATACTCAAAATAAATAAATAAATAAATAAATTATCTTTGTACACTTACATATAAAATAATGTAATTACGTTAAATAGGCGTCACGGCAATCCTGACTATACACTAACAGTATAAAAATGTTAAAAACACTAACAAACAGAAGATTAATTGTAGAAGTCCCACAGAGACGAAACAATTTATATGAGAATTTATAGGGTGACTGCAAGGCTTATGACCTGTATTAGTTGGCTTACATGAGCACTCTATACAATGCAACGTTCATCAATTCCACCGTAAGAAAACCTAGACACTATCATTTTCTGTGTTCTTTCAAATATTTGAAGAGACTATGATACAGCCATCTGTGGGAGATAATTAGTAATTCCCATGACGTAGTGTACATAGATGTCGCCGCTGGTAATAATTATTCCTCTTTGGACAAAATCCATTTATTGTGTTCTTGGAACATACATTGTACATGTAAAAATATTTTAAAATGTGTGAAAATATCTAGGAAAGGATAAATGAAAATTAAAAATGTCTCAGAAAGACGGGACACACAACCCCTGCGAAGGGTATGTTTTTGGGTTTAGCCCCGCTTTTCGAATAAATCAGTCTCTACTATCGCAGTCTAAATTAAATTTCAAATTCGGATAGTAGTCTTCTGTGCAAAAATTTCTTCCTCGATGGTACTACAAAGATATTAAAATCCAAAAGGTCATTCTTATAAATATAAAACATAACAATTTCAAACCAAATTAATCAATCAATTTGAAAGACAAATCAAATCCACGAAAAAATAGTTGGCTGCTACCGGGATTCGAACCGCGGATCTCCTCCTTTCCGGGGCAGGCGCGTTATCCAAGTAAACAATAAGAATGTGTTTTTGAATATAACATCTGTACGTCCGTCCGTGCGTCTGTATGTCTGTCCCCGTAATTTTACGTAACACGGCTAAAACAACGAAATTAAACGGCCGGAGATGGGGCTTGCAGCTATACTTGATGTTGCTATCGCCGAGCCTGTATTACCCGTCAAAAATACTGTAGATATAGGACTCAGCAAAGTCGCGAACCGTTTTACGTTCCGCCCAATCGCCAGGATTTAGAATAGTAAGTACATTTAAATGCCGGCAGGGGAAATAAAATTAAAGTCGTTATTACTATTTCATGGGTGTCGGCTATAAATAAGTATTCTTTAGGTACCGGCTTATAATAGTACCGTCATTTTTGACGGGTTGCAGCTAGTATACATTACATTATTACCCGAGAATCTTCTACAAAATGTTACGCGCTTTTTAAACGCAGTTTTGTGACATTTCAGTTTCAGTGCCGATAAATCGGCGTTTATTAGCTAGATAACATCTTTTTTTATAACAGCTTGCATCAAACATGATTAATAAATAGTAAGAATACGATAACAACAGAGTTTATGAGTAAGATAGTAATAAGTACAATTTACAGTTTTTTGTGCAGGCCTTTATCGTTACCTACCTCGCTAGGTACATAAATTACCTGTTCTGAGGTAAGTAGCCATTCCATTCATTGGGACTCCATTAAAATGTCTAATTTTATGGTTGCGTTATTAAAAGAATAAGAAGAAAGTAAAGTTAAGTAGTAAAGATATAAGAAATAAAGTAATAATTATACCCAGAACAAGTTAATTACTTATATTAGGTATATTCCTTCTATCAACCGCACGCCAAATACTCATATACATAATTACAAATTGAATGTCTAAACAGTTTTTTTTTCAAATCACACATTTATTACACTCACTTTCATGTTTTACGACCCCACGAACGTGCGATAGCTCTATAGCGACATCTTACGTAACGCCGCATAATAAAACGAATGCATTTGTGCGATTCCACTTTCACGAGCGGCGCTGTGGGATGCCAAGTGACAATAATTTATTAAATATTCTTTCTGCGCGAAATGAAGCAACGGTTAGAATACATTATTATTGCCGCGACTGTCGCTTAAGCCATGTATTCACTAGGGGACAAATGGTCCCTCAACATCACGCGCAGCATAGTCTATGTGATGCTGCCACGTCGCGCACTGTTCCGCGACGTCGCGCACGTCGTAGCGCGGCATTTCTACGTGCCGCGGAAACGTTGCCATGCGCACCGCGACATCGCGCCGCGCGTCAGTACCACGTGGTATGTTTACAAGTGAGTGCGCATGCGCTGTAACTGTATACCACTCAACATGACATTAGTGTGGGGAAACGAGATTGTTATCCAACTGATCGAGCTCTAATTGAGATGTAAATCTGATGTGAGGGCCAACAGCGTTCCGCAATATTGTGTCTTGCTTGGCTATGGAAGGCCCGATTATTTGTAATAATTTTTCAAAATCAGTTGTTGTCATTCAAGTGAAATTGACAAAAGATCCGTCAGACATTTGAAGATCGCATAGAGTATCCATCCTTCTTTCTCTTTGCAGTAAATAATTTCGCACCCACCACCTTTTTCTCCTCTTACGTTTCTATAAACTCGTTAGAATAAATAGATGCGCAGCACTAATCATCATAACCTCATCGGGCGACATTTCCGCGACAAGTGATATGTGAGTCCCGGTGTGTACACGTCAAATGACCGCGTCATTGTCCCCGAAACATGAGCGTAGATGTTGATGCGACATGCCGCGCGGAATGTTGCGCTATTTGTTCTCTATTAAATACATGGCTTTACCGCAGCAGCTAATCATATTTCCCGAGGCGTAAATCCCCTGCATAAATTCCAATTGGAATTTTTTGGAATTGAAAGGTTTTTATAATTTTACTTGACTTGCATTAAAAGGGAATAAATATTTCATATTCGATGTAGGTTACTGTAATGACAGTTTAACTTTTCGCAAAAAATAAGTCAGAAATATTGAAAAAAAAATACATACATACATTGCTATTGCATCTTTTCATAGCTTTTAATATTAAAACCAAATTAATTAATCCATTAGAAAGACATGCAGAAAAATCAAATCCACGAAAAAATATTTGGCTGCTAACGGGATTCGAACCACGGATCTCCTCCTTTCCGGGGCAGGCGCGTTATCCAATTACGCTATAGCGGTCTTGTTATTACGCTTTTACTTAAATTTATTGAATTTCGAGTCAATATCCCTCAACGGTTTAAGAATTTATCGTTGCATTCTTCTTGCCGTCCGCAGCAGACTGATATTTGCATAAATAATGAAAAAAAAGCAATGTATTCATTCGATAGGTTCCGGTCGGCGGTGGAAAAGTCTTTTTTTTTCCTCCCTCGACTTCCTGTGGTCTGGTACTCGCCAGGCAGTCCTGAACTTGTCCACGTCCAGAAGTAGGTACCCCAGTTCGTGCTCAGAGTACATTTCAGCCCTTCCGTGTAGGTACTCCATCACGAAGGGGATTTTCCAAGTGCGAATAAAAAGCGCATAAATTTTCACGTAAAATGGTTTTTAATATCCTGCCACACAGTCAAGGCTTATGAAATGTTATGCTGCGTCGGAAAGTGATCACCTAAAAATTAATTTAATTTCGAAATTTGCACTTATTATTATTATGAAGCGTGTGCGAAGATAAGATTGGTCAGGAGGAAGGACAGTACTGATTATTAATTTAATTACATTACATAAATAAATACATAAATGCAATTAAGCGTCCATTTCCGGCATTTCCTCTCATAATCATATTACAATATCAGATTTACTGCCGTTACTTAAAGAAAAAATTAATGTTACTCGGAAGTCTCAATGGGACATCTCAAAATCTTTAAAAGGATAATGGTATTTCGCAATACAACCAGAAATTCCTTCCAGGTCATGGTTTTCAGAAATGAAAGTGAATAAGTTCGAGGCTTATTAGGCCAGTGCTCACGTATGCAGCTGAGACGTGGATACTAACTAAGAGGAATGAGCGAGCACTGGACGTTTTTGAAAGGGCGTATCTTCGGACCGGTTCTAGAAAATGAACTTTGGCGTAGACGTTATAACAATGAGCTCTATTTAAGGAGCCAAACGTCACAAAATTTATAAAACTGGGAAGACTTCGGTGGCTGGGTCATGTGGAGAGAATGTCCGAGCATCAAGCACCAAAGTCCCTGCTGAACTCAAGGCCAATAGGGCGAAGGAGCTTAGGAAGGCCAAAATTAAGATGGAGTGACAACGTCCTCAAAGACATCTCTGCCTTAGAGCTTCGGAACTGGAGAGAGCTGGCACTAGACCGAGATGAGTGGAGGAAAATTATTGAGGAGGCCAAGACCCACCAAGAGTTGAAGTGCCAATAATGACGATGATGAAGTTCGAGGCTTCCTCTATCTGCCGTATGCGAATAGGACACTGTTGCATGAATAGCCATCTTTGTAAAATCAGCATTCGGGACTCTCCTACGTGTGAATGCCGGATGGACGAAGAACATTTAGATCACATCTTTTTTGGATGTCCCATCAATGACCGCTATTCAAATTTTATTCAAGATCTTTCTTATTACAATATTCCATTCCCCATCATCATCCCAACCCTCTTATCTTACAATGATCAAATCACTTTAAAATAACTAACAAGATTCCTAAAAGCTAACGGTATAAATCTATAAAAATTAAATAAACTAACATTATGTACCCCATATCCTTTTCCATTACTAATAGAACTGAATCATCTACACAGAATAACGTTTATCCTAAAACGAATCGTTTCCAATTTAAATTTCTAAAATAAAAGAGAAAAAAAAACGCAACCATCACACATATTGCCAACGAAGAAACACACTTATTTTGTGGCAAGAACACCCCATAGGGGTGAAACGCCAAGAAAGAAGAAGAAGAAGAGATCGCGTATTAAATTAAGCTTGCTTTCTCTCATTAAGATTGTTGCAATCTTTCGTTGATTTGTTGAAAACTTGATGCAAGTGACTTATGAAAACGTAATATTAATATATTGGTAGAATTGGCGTCGTTTGATTTTGTATCGATTACCAAGAAGTTTGGCAACTTCAGAAGGAAGGCCACCGGTGGATTATTAGCTGGGATAAACAAAAAAAAATTTTTTCGAAAACAGGATGAATCTTTAACGGCTAACAGCAGCACAAGAGGGGAGAATATGGAAGCACCTTGTCGAGTTTTTGAATAAAGATGAAGAAGATGTTAATAAAATGTAAATGGGTGAAAAACATAAACTTTGTTATTTCAACATGAGTTTAATTATAATTTTATATTTCGCTACTCAAGTTTCCATAATATCTGAATCTCTCATTGACAGACTACATTTAAATATAGAATTTTTATATTTTTACACAGATTAGGTGGAAAAAGTACTGACAAAATGAATTGAAGTTACAGGTGTAAAGGTTGTCGCAATGGGAATATTCAGAGACGTGAAGAGTTATTGAAAGTTATATTATTAAAAAAATTAAAATCTGATTTCAAATTTATTTTTATAATATTGTTATTGTAATTATAATTAGAGGTTTATTAATAAGTTGAGGTTAATATACCAATCAAATATATGATATAAAATAAGTATTAAAAAACAAAATTAAACTAAAGGGAAACTTAAAACATATGTGATGCTTATTTGAATTAAGTTTATAGTAATTATATGTAATTCGTTTAATTAAGTTCGGTAGAAAATAAATAAATATAAAAAAGAACACGAGAGTGGACGATGCAGGAGTGGCATGTCAGGACAGAATAGTGCGGCGTTGTATCCTCTCTGCCTGAGGTAAGTCGGTTGCGAGGCGCCAGAAAACCCAGCAGTTTAATTCTGGCACGAGACCAGCGCCATCTCGCCCATAAATCACATTTTTTCACATAAGTTCGCGGACGACTGCCTCGAAAATAAGTAAAAGAAAAAGTGTGAGAGAAAACTGTCTCACGGGGGTTGAAAGTTAGAATCATGGCGTCGCCAAGTTCAGGGCCGCGGCTCCAGACCCCAGACTGGCCCCTCCCCTCGCTGCAGTGCCGCGGCCGGTCCGCCCTCCGCGCGCCGTACGCGCTGGGTTAGGCCGGCCGCACTTTGGATACGAATTATTACATACGTATTCGTACGATTATTTTCGTACGTATGGAGCACGCACATTGATTGCGTCTCGCGTTGGTCACGATCAGTTACTTTTCGCTTTTCTCCAATTTTTTTTTTGTTTGTGACAAATGAATAATCTGAACCTACTGGAAAACTCACTTATCTTACTCGTAGGCTGCTATGACGTCGTCGGCATCGTAGAACCAAATGGGTGAATGAAATATAATATACTAGAAGGGATGAATTTGGTAAATTCCATCATATTATGGCAGACTTAAATAGTCACAAATTTCATGACTATCTATCTAATAGATTCACAAATGCCGGGGAGAATCTAAGTGCAACGAGAGCTCATAACATCGGATAAATATTTAAAAGTTTTTTTGTACGAAGTACATAATTAGGTATACCTCACCTTCATTAAACCAAATTATTTAACTTACAGGATTTTGTTAGTTCTTTAAAGATTTTCCGCCATGATCTGCGCAGTTGAATCACTTTGGTCCCACAAACATTTGCGGTCATGTGTCAAATTGACAAAATTTTCAATATCCATCGTACGAAATCGCAAAAATTTCCGAACAAATCCGGATCGTGTTGGACGTCGCATCTATACGTGCGTACACGCGCTACTAAATCGTGTACAGTGTGCGATGTTCAGTACTACTTCGAAGGTCAGGAATGTACTTGCGTTTTCGTACGTATACGTACTACTCAATTTCGTACGAAAACGCATCCAGTGTGCGGCCGGTCGATTATTACGCCGTTATTCATGTCCCCTAGCGCGGTACGGCTTTTATGAGAGAATTGCCGACATTTACATCATTTCCATTTTCCATTTCCCAACAACACATCACTTTAATACGCTTCAGCCGGTGGTGTACTTTGAAAACACGTGTAAGCTTTATAGTAATAGTTTGTTTAAAGCGTATATTTATTTATTAAACCGGGTTGTTTGATTGGTGGAAAATGCAAAAACCTACGCTTTCGACGAACGATTACTATGAACCAAGTTGATACAAACGTCACTATGTCAATTTGGCCAAATATTATTATTTTTGTTGTTTATGATAGCGTTAATTTTGTGGTTAGACATAATTATTAATTTTAATTAATTAAAACTTTGTATAAACCACATTGATTAATTAAAATTAATAAATAGCATTTAATAAATTAGCTTGTTGGTGTAATAGTTATGACTCTCGCCTAGTGATCCAGTGGTCGGTGATTCGAGCCCCATTTCAGGACACCAGCTTAATTTGAAAAAAGTAATTTGACTATATTTAAGACGTTTCCTTTTCAAATTTTATGCATTAGCTATCATGTCAATTATTTTATATTTTGTAAACAGCTTTTCGATTTACCCATAAAGTCCTTGTAACTTGGACCCATAAAATATTACGGGACCAAGAATATTCCAAATATATTGTACACTAATGTGCGTCATTTTTTCAACTTATGAATTTTCGGTCTTTGAGCGAGACAAAAAAAAAATTTTTTGGCTCGCTCAATGGCCTTGAAATATAGAGATACCAGAAAGATCTTCTTCTTCTTCTTCTACCCCTTATCTTGTTGGGTCGGGGTCCCTGCACCGCATAGGAGGTACCAGAAAGATAAAATTGTTATTTTTACACATTGCATTTGTTTTTAAAGGCTATCATAACGTAGCCAGCATTAGAAAAACACAATTTTTAAGTATTTTTAAGGAAATTTTGAGTAGCTTGTGGGTGTAGTGGTCATGACGCTTGCCTAGTTATCTGATGGACGGTGGTTCGAGCCCCATTCCAGGACACCAGCAATTTAGTCCTTTCTTCATAGCACAGGCTTTTGGTTTAGTTTGAGAATATTAAGAATATTGATTCAGCACGTATTCCGTGTTCGTATTTCTATTTTTGAAGATCATTTTGATAACCAAATTAATTAATCAATTAGAAAGACATACAGAAAAATCTAATCCGAGAAAAAATATTTTGGCTACTACCGGGATTAATAAAAATTACTAATTAATCAATTAATAAAAAATGAGAATTACATATAAGGTCGATATATTCACGGAAACATACAAGTCTGCTATAGCTTAGTGATCAGAGCACCGGCCCCGGATTGGAGGTGACCCGGGTTCGAATCCCGGCAGTAGTCAAAATATTTTTTTTTTCTGTATGTCTTTCTAATTGATTAATTAATTTGGTTTTTAAAAATTTCACAGAACTTTGTTCTGAAAAATTACAACTTCACAAATATGAATGTGTTCTTGAATTCATTTTGACAGTTTGTTAGCATTTAATATCTTGTCATGTATTTGTAATACCCTGTCAGCCAATCTCAGTTTGATTTTTTTAGTAATCAAACTTCAAATTTTTATAAAATTTTAATTTTATAACGAATACAATTATCAAATCTGAAAAATCACTAAAAACCAAATTTATCATAGTATTTGGCCCGTTTGAGCGAGTCAAAAGTGTGCTGAGATCGCAACTTTTTTGCCTTAAATGCTTAAAAACTTAAGCCATAAATGGAATGCGGCTTTTGCTGATTATTGTATTAGAACATTTATATTACCTTTTGTCGCCATACATAGTGACACGGCCTATTGTACACCCCGACGTTGTACCCTTACTGCCCAGCTCTCCCCGATAATCACACTTACGCCGACGCAAACAGCTAGCGAGGGTTAAACATTGGAGGGAGGGCCTTGGGGCAAGTTTCCTATAATCGCGCATAATAAGCTCGCGCCTCGTGCCGCCTCTGGGGACACAATAACTGCGCGTCCAAACGACCAATACCTACATCATTATGTTTATAAAAATAAAAAAAATATTATATGCAATTGAAGGGGTTGAAAAGGAACCAGGGATCGATTATTTTGCAATAGTTGGGAATGTTGAGTTGTAGTAATTAAAGGAACGAATTTCATTGTGATAATCGGCAAAATAACTTTGTGATAATGTAATTTATATTAATAAAAAAAAATACTTTGTGTAAAATATTTTGTACAGCCATAAATCATCAACATGTTCTGGGACCAATACTCCCTTCATCAGAATAAAACGCACATGTACATTAATTAACTAACTAACTAACTAACACCGTTTCCCCGTGGGGGTAGACAGAGAGGATAGAGTTCTGACTCTTCTGTCCTGACATACAACTCTCGCCTCATCCACATTCATACATCTTCGCATGCAAGCTCTCCGGTTTTTGAGGCTTCTAACCGGACCATCTTCCAGTATCTGGTTAATTTGGTCGTGCCACGGCTTCCACGGTCGCCCTCTCTTTCTGGCGCCATCAACACTTGCTGTATATATCTTTCTTACCATTCTTTCCTCGTTCATTCGCTCAACACGCCCAAACCATCTGAGCGATCCTTTTTTAATTCTATTAATTATGCTAAGATCAGCTTTACATTCGTTTCTATAACTGCATTCTTTACTCTATCATAAATTGATTTGTCACACATACGTCCGAGGAATCTCATCTCCACTGCATTCAATCTACTTTCGTTACTCTTCTGCCAGCTCCAGGCTTCCCTTCCATACATCAGTGTTGGTACCAGAATTCCATTAATACAATTAATTCCATTAGTACAATTAATTCCATTAGTACATTAATTAAAACAATTAATAGCAAATTAATCGACTGGCTTCTAAACCTTTCTAGTAATTTCGAAAGATTCTAAAACGTCCAAAAGGCAGGAAAATGCTCGCTTTTATGACAGTATATTTAAAAAACGTAAACTTTTGTCCCCTCTACGTGAGTTACTTCAGAATTTTATATTTTACTACTTAAGTTTCGAGAATCAGAACAGAATCTCTCATCCTCAGGTGAAGTACTAAACTGACTACTTTCAAATATAGAATTTTTCCATTAATTGGACGGAGATACAAATAATTAATTGAATAGGTTCTTACAACATGAGCTTAAGTTACCGGTGCAACGGGAATATTGAGAGAAGGGGAGAAGAGCTGACGAAAGTAATATTGTTAAGCAAATTAATACCCAAGTTAAAATTTCTTTTAAATTCAAAATCTTCAAAATTACTCAATTTATTACATTTACGTGCGACGGAATGGAGAAGTTTAATGGTAAACGTGAAAAATCACGGGAAATAATAATAATTAATAACAACCCTTGCGTGACCGCGCAACATGTGCCGCGCGCTTGTTGTCATTCCAGCAAGTTACAGACAGACAATGAAATTATTACATTTAGATAGATGAATGAAAATAATGTTAAATTGTCCATGTTGTGGTTCGCGAATTCAGAAAAATTATTACCAGTTAGACAAATACGATGTCATGTTGAGATTTATAGAATTATGACTGGTGTATTTACTATTACAATCATAACAATACAACACAACATTCATTACAGTTTTCACACCACAATAAACCAAAGTCATAACACGGGACCATACTTACCCTTTCCAAGAGCAAGTACAACTGTTTTTTAACACTCGACATATTCAACAGATAATAATTAAAAAGACTATGCAGAATATTTTGATCACTTAAGCCAACCATAAAGATAGGTCATAAGTCCTATGTACACCCAAATGACTTCTATACCTACTTTCCCATAATAAATACAGTTTCGTCTCTGTGAGATATCTATAATATACATTAAAAAGACTATGCTTTTGAAGAATCGTGTAAACAATGATATTAATGTATTGCCTACTGTTTTTCTGGCTTATACTTACTGTTTCCATATTTTCAATATACAGGGTTACAGGTTAAGTCGACCTATTCCCGTGGGCGTGTAGTTTACATTGTTTCTGACTGATCTGACTATGAAACACCCTATCCTATCCTAAATCTAACCGTTTTCGAGATTTCATTGTTTTTTATAAAAAATACCCGATTTTCGGCTATCAGCTTAGATATTTTGAAATGTGTAAGTTTTATTATTACTATTATTTGATTTTTACATGAAAAATAAGATGCTTTATAACCTCAATAATCAACATTGTACGTAAAATGAATAAATAAGTCGTTGTAGACGATTGAAACTTAAAAATAAATAAATTAGAAAGTTTATTTTTCTTATTATGTACCAGGACACAATTATTAAGATGTCTATTTACTCATTTTTATATTCTGTTGCTTACTTCTGTACTAATACTTTTTTTTTCTTTCACTCTTATTCTACTTCTTTCATACTTATTTAAATGTATTATATATACCTAATATATGGTGTATTTGTGTGCTATGTTATGTGAAAAATATTGCAGTAAACATTGTTAATTTTGCCTGTCTCGACACAGATTTTTCTAATCAGACAGGCATAGTCCAACCAAAACCTGCATAGTTTTAAATATATAAATAAATTGTTAAACTAGCGGAAATAACTTAATAGATTTATAAAGCATAGTTTAGCGTCGTTTAGTCTAGCTTGTACATTTATTATTCAAAGAACATTTTTCCGTAACGGTTTCGTTCGCGTCGGTTTTTTTCCACTCACGGCGGTCGGCTTTTACGGCGGCTTAAATATTAATTTGAAACGGACTTGCTGGCAAAGGTGAAGGCCGGAGGAAGCCGGCGAGCCGTGCTGCAGGAAGCTGAATGCCGCGACCCCGCACAGCTGTTGGCCCGGCACGCACATCCCTCGAAAGGTCAACTCGGCAAAAAACGGCAAATTGTCTGGCATCGAGACCTGATAGGGCGATTCTCCAATCGATTCATCAATCGTCTCAATCGCTTTTCCTCATAGCTTCTCTTACATTTTTAAATTTTTTTTTTACAAATATATAATATATATATATATATAGATATATAATATTATATATATATAGCTAGATATATATTTTTTTTTTTTTTTTAAGATAGAGCTAGTTACATATGTTGGATTTTTCTCTTTTACATGAGAGACATAGACTCGTGTGTAGAAGAGGAGTATCTTTACATTTTACATTTACAGATAATAAAATATACATATTCATCATTTTATATGTATAGACAATTATTTATTTAATTAATACACGGTACAACGTACCATTAAAGAAACAATATATATAAACATGTTTAGATTGATAGATAATAATAAAAAAAGGAGATAAGGTATAATTCTATCAAAAACAATTAATAAAGTGGTATATAAAGAAAAATAAAACATTACTTAACATAAAGTATAACAAAATTACACCAAATAAAATAATAGTTATCAAATCAAATATTTTGAAAGTCAACAATCAATAAAACTACAACAAATTAAAATAATTATGTCTGAAATTCAAGAAGCAACAAAATTACAACAAAATGAAATAATTGTAAACAAATCAAATCTAAAAATCAAGAAGCAATAAAAATGACAGTAAAATAAAATGAAATGTAAAATTCAAAAATCTAAAAACAAGAGATAGACATGACGTCAATAACCAATTATAAACGACCGAATTCGTCCAGAAGAGCTTTCTTGTAGGCGGCTAGTGTTTCCGAAAAAACATCCGATAGGTAGCCATACTCGTTTCCTAACCTATGGAGCCTTCTAATAGGTGAGCTATAGAGATAATTTACACTAACATTGTCACAATGAAACGATATACTTTGTTTAGTGCTCCTGGAAGGGATGTGATAAAAAATTAGCTGCGTTAGTTCTGAACTGTTGTAATAATTATTTACGATTTTATACAGTAATACGAGGTCAGCAATTTTCCTTCTATCGGATAATCTATTTAGTTTAATTAGAGACAATAGAAAACTATAATTTATGTCCATTATTGGTATGTGTAATTTAAGTTAAAATTAGTAAATAATAGGTACATATATATAATAATAGGTAAGCAATAAGTAAAGTAATCAGGTAAGCAGTAAGTATAGTAAGTAAGTAATGTATAATATTAAGTAAGTAATAGGTACATATATAATAAAACAAAAATTTAATTATTTATGAAGGTATTTATTCACGTTTTTTTTAAAAGCCTCTTAATTATCCTCAGTCCTCAATTCAACAATTTTGCATCACATTTGTGCATGGAAAGGTATCAAATTAAAATATACTCATTAGTCTCCATACATAAGGTGTAGGTACCCAAAATTACATTACATGATTTTTTTTTACCACGTATGCAGGGTTATTTGTAAAACATTAATAACCTCGCAGGACTATATTCCTGTCTTGATTATGAGCCGTAAATGTTCTAGCAACTATGACATAATATCAATAGTTATGGAGATATGCGACATTAAATTTTGTTTTTTTTTTTTCAATATTTCAGACTTTTTTTTGTAGGTAAATCGTTGGAATATCATTACATTAACTTATATTGAATATCAAAAATTCATTTCCTTTAATACAACTTATATAAAATAATAAAAACCTTCGACTTCCAATTGGAAAACATTCCAGTAAGTATTTTTGAAATTACCCAGCGTACAAAATCACTTTGGTAGGAAACTAGCGCCATATTTTGGTGAATTTATTAACTAATTTCATATATAAAATTTTGATTAATTAATTATGATGGATTAATTGATAAATAAGTGAATCTGATTCATGTATTGTCATCGAATATACATCTGTGTGCAAAATTTCAGCACGATTGGACGTTGGGAAGCGGGTGAAATCCAGACAAACAGGTGAAGTTAATATAAGCGTGGTAAAAAAGGCGTTTTTTTAACGAACTTTGTCAGTCAATTGTGCCTCGCTTGCCGTCTTTTTGTTGGAAATATTTTTTTCGTACTCTGAACATATTCCACGCAAAAAACATTTATTTTGGGTATATCAATATTTTATAGGCATACCTTTCTAAAAAGACACAAAATAAATTATTTAATCAATTAATAAATTACCAAACCGACGATTGACAACAAGAAACGTTGAAAAGGGACAACCATATTATTACGGATCAATAGATGGCTTGAAATCCCGGAATTCCTGGTTTTTCTGAGAAGTAATAAACCTATAATAGGTATATAAAAAGAATTTTTAACATACAAAAAAATTCCCGTCTAAATGTTAGAATATTTTTTTTACCAGAATTATTTAAACATGAGGTTACGGTATAATGACTAGATTCTAAAAAACTAAATTTTTTAAAAGCATTCTTCTGTGTGGAATTAAGGAATGAGAAAGGTCCAAAATTTAAGCTTAATAAATTATACAGTAATATTATAAAGGACTTTAAGAATATGGAGTAATTAAAAACGAAAATTAAGTAAAAAGAGTGAGGTTTAGATAAAATAATATTATGTATTTAACATATTTAAAACAGACTTCCCGGAATATACTCAGTTAATAAAATAAAAGCTTTAGCAAACAACTGGCTTACCTCCAAAGGTAGAACAGCAACTGAATATTTACTTACTGTAATTGCATAATAATGTCTACTTACTGTAATTGCATAATAATGTCTACAAATAAAAATATATACCTATATAAATTAATTAATTAATTAAGGAAA
>JADDOH010020033.1:0-14308 GCA_016648135.1 Agrypnia vestita | reverse complement strand
CCTGGAATTGGCAACAAAAGGACGAAAGTAGAACGAATGCGGTAGAAATAGACGTATGAGTGGAAACTCTTTGCCTGATAGAGCAGAGAATGTACGTTTGGCCATTGGAATGGATGAGTGAGGAAAGGACGGAAAAGATAATTTATAAGGCGAATTTTAAAGGTAGCAGAAAAAGAAAGGGTCCGCAAAAGACCTGGCGTGACCAGATAAACAAAATATTGGAGGTTGGCCCTGTTAGAAGCTTCAACAACCGAAGAGCGTGCATGAGAAGATGTATGAAAGTGGACGAAGCAAAAGTGGTGCGCCAGGACAGAAGAGTGTGGCTTTCTATCCTCTCTGCCTACCCATCTGGGAAACGGTGTGATTAGTTAGTTAAACGATATTTTATTAATCTACATATCAAATTAAAATAAAACGCAAATCACTTTGTTTTCAACACTGTATTAGATATAAAATTTACATGTTTCCAAAACAATGATCTCTTCTTCAGGATTGTTTGTGTATTAAAATTGAAAAATATAAACCGTGCAAGTGTGTTACGGTGAAGGGGAGGGTGAGAGAAGGGAGGGGTCAGAATGTCACCTGAAGGGGATGGAATCTTAAGTGGAAAAATATTCAATTGTGGGTTGTGCACAAATTTTGTCTGATTATTTATTATATTTGAATTAATGTTTTGTGTTTTATTTTAATAATAATGTCACCACAAAGTTCGAACCTTCATTCAGAAGAAACAATATTCTTCGAACAAGTAAAATAAATTTCTTGTATGGTTTGAACATAGTTAATTAAAATTGAATTATTCAGTTCTATGACTTGCTCTTGCAGATATCTTTCATCGAGAGTAAATTGCTAAACAGCAAACACTATATATTGGAAATAGAAAGGATTTCAGCTCCGACTAGTAATGAAATTCAATGTACGTTGACATCTATTGAACCTCTCAATAATTAATGTCTGCACAGCATCCCGAGACAACATACGCGAAGCTAAAATCTCAATATCGTATTGTGTACACATGACTTATATTGATTATTCAACACTCAATTGTGGCTAACAGTGGCGTGCAGTAGAAATAAACTCGGAACAGGCTGTTACTGAGAAAATTAATTAGAAAAAAAAATCAACAAATTTTTTTAGTAGGTGTTTTAAATTAACAATCTAATCTTTTTTTAACTATCTGATAACTTACCATTACGCCATTTCCTGTAAAATTATTTTAATTTCCAACTAAGTGTTTTTTACATTAAAGTGAGTTACTTTATCACTATTATTGTTTCAAGAGGAGCAGTCACCCTCATCATTATCACTTACACTTGACTATGAGAGGGACCGCCCCTCTCGAAATAATAGTAGTTATAAATATAATTGAACGTGTGTGCATTACAAAGTTTAATTTAGTATAAATTAAAATAAAAAGATTCATTTGATTTCAAAACAGACATGAAGGAGCGAAGATGAAAATTTAACAAACTAACTAGCCATGACACCGTTCCCCGTAGGGATAGGCAGAAAGGACAGAACGGCATATTCTTCTATCTTGGCACACCACTTTTGCTTCGGCTACATTCATACATCTTTTCATACAAGTTCTACGGTTGTTGAGGCTTTTAACAAGGCCATCCTCAAATACTATTTGATCGTGCCAGGTCTTTCGCGGACGCCCTCTATTCCTGTTGCCTTCAACACTCGCCTCATATATTTTCTTAACCATCCTCCCTCATTCATACGTTCCACATGACCAAACCATCTCAGCACTCCTTTCTTTATTCTATCTACCACACTACAGCCAGCATTGCATTCACGTCGCCTTCAGCACTCGCCTCATGTATTTTCTTAACGGTTCTTTCCTCGCTCATACGTTCCATGAGACCATACCATCTCAGCACTCCTTTCTTTATTCTGTCTACCGCAATATATCCAGTATTACATCCAGCCAGCATTACATTTTTCTTAATAACTGCAAAATGAATTTGTGGTAACATTACTAATATACTTTGTATTAATTAACCACTAATGTGTTGAAATATCGATATGCTTCGGGGTTAATGGTGCCTTAATCAAGATACAACGTACACTAAAAAATCGACGTATATACGTACATACATTAACAATTTAAAAAATAAAAATATGGGAGATGAATAAATAATTAAGAACAAATATGAAAACAAATTTCAAAGGTAACTATTTGCAAAATGAACCTGGTTATTAATAATATTTAATAACTATTAACACTATTATTTCCAAATTTTCGAATTTATCCAAATGTAATATAATGTTATTTACATGTAAAATTTGTAAATTTGTAAAATCATCGAAAAAATCAGTCTTTTGATATTGATAAGTTTACTAATTTTACATACAAATAACAGGATTACAGTTGATAAATTAGAAATTTTGGAAATAAGGAAAAGTGTTAATAAAAAGGAAATATTATTAATTTTAAATATATATTTTTATAAATTATCACAAAGTTAATTAATTATAAAGTTTTGAAATCTAGAATAAATCAGAATATTTTATTATGATGAATTATAGATGTCCCACAGAGACGAAGCTATTAATGTAAGAAACGTATCTGGAAGTCTCTTATACGATGTGGATGTTCTTATGGTGAACGTTGCATTGTGAAGAGTGATCACTTAAGCCAGTTCATACAGGTTGTAGGCCCTGAACCAACGTTTGAGAGACTTCCTTACACGTTTCTATAATTCTATAATTCGAGACTTCTTAATGAAACATTCTGAAACTGGGGAGATTTATTAAGAAAAAATAAAAAAATAAAATGTTGACGCGATATTTTAATAGAACATTGTAGGTACATGGACAATTACGTCTGAGTTTTGAAGTCAGGTCAAATACAAGATTTAATGCGACGAAGACTCAAAAGTATATTACATTAAAAAAAAAATCAAAACACACATCAGTAAAAAAATGAGAAAAGATATGTTTTTAACAGCCAAAGTTATAAGAATGATAACAGTTATAACAGATAATAATAAACCCGTTAAAAATCACGAGACAAAACAATAATCAATAACGACCCAACTTGAGCCGCGTGCTGATTGCGCGTCACACTCTAATTATCTAAATTTGAAATTACAGCAAGTTACGGACCGACAGACAAAGAAATCATTATATTTAGATCTGCAGTTACCGAGAAAATCAAAAAAATTACGACGTCCCCGTGAATAAACGTGTCCAAAAAGATAGATTGCAGATGTCTCACAGAGATGAAGCTAATTGTGTGTGGGAAAGCATGTGCCGCAAAGTGAACCTTGAAAAATCATTGGTCCAGTAGCTTGTAGGGCTGGCTGTCTCGCGCTGTCGCAGCTGAGCGGTCCGCGGACCTTGTGACGTCACGGGAGTTTAAGTGACAGGATGCAATGATGTTCAAGGATTAAATTAACCCGTCTGCCCGCCTTTCAGTGTGTTCCCCTGTCACGTATACAAATAATAAATTGTTATTTAAAAAATATCCTATCAAAATACATAATTCTTCATGCACTAATGACACCAGATAGCACAAATGATGATGAGATGTAAAGTAATAGTAAGATATAAAATCAAAATAAAATATGTAATAATGTCCTTTAATAAAATGATATATTTTTTATTACGCTCTGAGAACACGATTACTGGATTTTGTCCACAAGGGATACTCATCAATAAATCCAGTAATTGTGTTCTTACAACATACAAAAATATTGTTGAAAACATAAACCGGTCTATAAAAGTAGTTTAATTGAAAATAATAATTGCCAGGCATATTCTAGCGTAACAGGGTCTCATGGTAGCAAAAAAATTATAGGTTGTTCTAGCAACCATAACCTAATATTTAATTTAATTTTTTTATTTAATAGATAATACATATAATTTATAATACATGATAACACATACGAAATATAAAAATGATGATTAGCAATTATTAACAATCAAATTATTATTATAAGTTATACCTCACCAAAAAGAATTAAGATTCTTTTGTGTGGTGGGGGATAATCACTTACAATCATATCAGTAGTGTAATCTAATTTAACAAACAATGAGAACTAGATAATATACTATTTATCTAATATATCGAAAATCAGCCAAAAACAGACTTAATTCAATCACAAAAGCCAACTCTACAATAAATGAGAATCAATTCAGAATCAAACACAAGACGCAACCGCAAAACATCCACCATTATACAAAGTAATATGGACAAACCAAGTAATTTCATAGTTATCTTCATCGATTCGAGGGAAGTACTCGACAGTATCTCCCACGAACAACTCGTACCAAAACCAAAAGAAAACGTATCATAATAAAGAAATATCAATAGTTATTGAGATATGCATTTTTTTTCAATATTTTTTGCATACAGTTTGCATTTTTTTTTCAATATTTCTGACTTACTTTTTGCAAAAAGTTTAACTTATATCGATTAGGTAAAATTCATTCGCTTCAATATAACTCAAACAGAATGAAAAAAACCTGTAAAAATTCTATTTTCAATTTTTGTAAGGTTTTATATAACAATTATGCACCACAATTAAGCTATAAAACACTGTAAATTTGGATTTTCTAAATAAGCAAAGAGGCTCAAACCATGTAAATTTAAATTAATATTGTAAATACGTATAATTAATTGTAAACATAATATAAACAAATTTAAACAAAGAACGATTGTATCAACGAATCTGTTTACCACGCGAATTAAAACAAAGCCGAAAATGAAAACACTTACGAAACAAAACAAAAATTAACAAGAGTTTATTTTTGCTTTCCAAGCAGCACGCTCTATGTACGTAAAAGCCAAGGTAGGAAAACAATCCATTATTCAAATACTTGTGTTTAAATATATTAGATTGCTATGAAAATAATGGCCGATTTCAATATTGTATTATTTGAAGGTTCTGTGCTAGAAAATACATGTTTATTTGTTATTGTTTTCCAGTTAGAAATCTGCTACATTTATTTATCCGGCATTTAATTAGTAAACAATCTCAAATTCTATACAAACAGCTTTTTATACTAATAATAAATTAAAAAGTATACATTAAATAACAAGGATAAGGATGATATTTAAAAAAAAATCAGGGGTTTTTAAATTGATTTGTAAGGTTAGTAATAATTTTTATATAGGACTAGATGTGTCAGCGCGGCTTCACACGTGTATTTTTTTAGTAACTTTTAGTCACATTTTATCAATTTGTGTATTAAACTTAATATAATGATTATAGAAATATATCATTGCAGACTTTTTATAGAACTTTTTGAGTTCTAAAAGTTTTCAATATAAAGTATTTTAATATCTCTTACCGTTAAAAATGTGGTTTTTATTATTCATTTATATCAGAATGTATACTCTAGACTGCAATTTTTTTAAGGCAATAACTCAGGTAGAACTTTTGTTATTATATAAAAGTAATAAACTGGACATTATTTAAAATAATTAATAAAATACAAGTATTAATCGACAGGCCGCGGCCAAAAAATCGTTTTTAGTGTCCAAGGCGGCGCTAATTTTTAATGAATATGTATATGTACGCATAAAATATTTTTTTATAAGTATAAAGTATACTTTATTATCTAGAATCCATATTAAGGAAATTAAGAAATATTCAATATTAATAAAGTTATAATGTTTTAAATTTGCAAGAAATTTTTACGTTTTGTTCTTGATTTTAAAACGACTTTTATTTTTATAAAGAGATGATTTTTTAACAGAATATTCGATTTATTCCCGTATTTTGAGACTACTCACTTAATAAAACCTACATACAAACTTACAAACTTTACCTCTTTATATATTAGTATAGATAAACGTGTAGGAATTAATTAGCAATAACTGTTTTGAATTTTCTAATCCGCTTTTGGAAGTAAACCACTTTTTAGGTATAAACAAGGGTTTGCAAATTTTGTAAACAAATAATATTATAGTTTTATAGTACATTACATTACAGTACAGTTGATTACAATTGAATAAATTTTGGAAATGAGAAAAAGTGTTAATAGTTTATTAAATACTATAAATAACCATGTCTTTTTTTACAAACAGTTACATTTTAAATTTGTTATCTCATTCGTTCTTAATTAGTTATTTATCTCCCATATGCAGGGTAATTTGGAAAACATAATAACCTCGCAGAACTATATTTTTGCCTTGATTATGAGTCGAAAATATTCGAGCTATTATGACTTAATATCAATAGTTATGGAGATATGCGACATCAAAGTTTGCAATTTTTTTCAATATTTGTGACTTCTTTTTTGTAAAACGTTGGACTATCATTACAGTAACTTATATCGAATACGAAAAATTCATTCTCTTTAATACAAGTCAAATAAAAAAATAAAAACTTTCGAATTCCAATTGGAAAACATTCCAATTGGAATGTTTTCAGGGTTTTTATCATATTATTTAACTTTTATTGAAACGAATGAATTTTTCGTAATCAATATGAGTTACTATAATGATGGTCTAACGTTTTACAAAAAAAAGTCAGAAATATTGAAAAAAAATGCATAATTTGATGTCGCATATCTCCATAATTATTGATGTTAGGTCATGATAGCTTGAACATTTTCGACTCGTAATCAAGGCAGGTATACAGTCCTCCGAGGTTATTAATGTTTTCCAAATAACCCTGTATATATATATTGTTTGACTTTGTTAATATCTATACTTCGAATTAAATTTTTTACTATAGGTACGTTGTATATGGGACATCGCTCCCGAAATATGTTGATACTTCAACAAGTTAGTAGTTAATACAAAGTATATTCTTAATAATTATAGTAGCTTGTTGGTCTTGTGGTTAGGACACTCGCCTCGCGATCCAATGGTCGCGGGTTCGAATCTCAGCCCATACTAGCAAGTTAGTCCTATTTTCATAGCACAAGCGTTTAGCTTAGTTTGAAAATAGTAAGAATATTGATGTGACACGTATTCCGTGTTCGCATCTCTATTTATTTAAAAAAAAATAAATAAATAATTTTAGCAAAGTCATTTTGTAGTTATTGAAGAAATTTTATTTGTATTTCTTTAATTAATAAAAATAAGATTGCGAAAATAAGAATTATGTATTTATTTTTATGCCTTTATACTTGGGCATGATGCGTCTCCACTAAAACGTATGAATAAGTTAAAATAACCAATAACAAATAATAAATGAAGGAAAGCTGCGAATTTTGGGTACAATGAGAAATATGTTACAACTCATTGAGTAGGGAAAAATTAAGGGCAGCGGAGGTGTGGGTAGACAGATACGTATATTCGGGTCTATTCTCATTGGTGTGAGTTATCTTAACAATATTATATAACATTGTACACTTCGTCAATTTTAACGTGATGAAAATTTTATAATGTAAGTACAGTGGACCCTCAATATTCGTCCAAGTTGATGTTCGTCTTTTTGACATTTGTTCTGTTTTCGCCAAAAAATAAGATATTTATTATATATTCAAGAACACATTCATATTTGTGAAGTTGTAATTTTTCAGAACAAAGTTCTGTGAAATATTTAATAACCAAATTAATTAATCAATTAGAAAGACATACAGAAAAATCTAATTCACGAAAAAATATTAAGTTACTACTGGGATTCGAACCCAGGTCACCTCCTTTCCGGGGCCGGTGCTCTGACCACTAAGCTATAGCAACCCTCTATGTTTACGTGAATATATCGACCTTATATGTAGTTCTTATTTTTATTAATTGATTAATTTTTATTTTTGTCCATAGAGCAATCCACTTTTTTGATACGGGAAAAGTGGATTGCTCTATGGACAAAAATAAAAATTAATCAATTAATAAAAATAAGAACTACATATAAGGTCGATATATTCACGTAAACATAGAGGGTTGCTATAGCTTAGTGGTCAGAGCACCGGCCCCGGAAAGGAGGTGACCTGGGTTCGAATCCCAGTAGTAACTTAATATTTTTTCGTGAATTAGATTTTTCTGTATGTCTTTCTAATTGATTAATTAATTTGGTTATTAGATATTTATTCTTCCAAAATGCGGAATTTTGTCGAAAAATGGCACCTAAACATCGTTGTAGCAAAAATCAGCTTATTCATTCATTTTATGACAATATGTTTGGACACTTTCGGAAAATATAAAAACAGAACACTACAAGCAACATTCGCCAGCGTTACTGGAAATGCTGTTGAACCTTGAGGGTATTAATCACCAGAATTGACATTATCTGATGTCATAACGAAAGATGATTCCCCTTCCAAACAATAGAATATAAAATAAAAACTCCTAACAGCAATCGTTGTTTTTTTAATCCGAAAGGCAAATTTCTGGTTAAAATTTAATTTATTTAGGCCTACAGTACATTTATGGCTTCACGATGAATAAATCTTTGTCATATACATAAAGCATTAATAAGTAGTGGGTAATACACAATTAAAATGTGTTTGTAAAGATTTCCGAGATCAATTTTCTAGTGAATTTTTTTTTTGGTTAAAGAATCCAACACTTTTTGCAATTTTCTTCAGAACATGTTTAGCATTTTTTGTGAATGTTACTTTAAAATCTTAAAATTAAACCTAGGTACTCCACATTGTCTACGTTTTTTAATATCTCATTTTGCAGTATAACTTTATCTGTGTCGTCCTATCTTCTTCTTCTTCTTCCTAGCACTGTCAAAACACATTGCCTAGGTAGGCCGTTGTGGCCGGTTCTTCTCGTTCTCAGGCTGTATGTTCTTTACTTCTGGGTATCTCTTTCATCTAATTCGTTCCTCTGCAGGATTTCGGATTTTTCTGATTACCGTCAATGAAGCTCCCAGATATTGCCTGTTTTACCGTATGATCTGGTGGTCTCTGTTTTATGTGCCCGAACCTATGATCTCAGCTATCATTATCCAGCATACTCTTCACGTTCGTGACACCTACGAATGCGCGATTTTATTTCTATCTTATCTTTTAGTGATACTCTTCCCGAATTTTAACCCGAATCTTAAGCATTCGCATTTCTACTGCTTCAAGTTGCCTATAGAAGAAGTTGTACATGGTCCAGCATTCGGAACCGTACATAATCGCGGGTCTAACAATAGTCTGGTATACCTTTCTTTTCAGTTTTATGAGCATTTTTGGGTAACACAAGAGTGTGTCGTCATATAATTACGGATTTTCTTTGTTTTATTTTCCTACCTTGCATTTTTTCTTTCTGTTGGATGACTAATTAAATAAATAATAGAAAATTTGTGATTTTTCTTTTGACATGCTTCTATTTAACTCTTTTTGTCTGTTTGTTGTAGTGGAATTTTGTAATTGATTTTTATCCAACTTCCCGACTAGTTAGAACTCTGAAAAGTTCAACATTAAAGTGGATGACTGTACATTATTAAATAATTTTCAACATGTAATTATTTCGATTAGATTGAGATTCATCAATATTAATATGAAAAAATGTTCCAATTTCAAATTCATTAATTTTCTCGGTAGATTCAACTTTGACACTAGGCGTCGGAACAAAATGTCAAATTCGATAAATTAGGGTTATTTAAATTAAGATATCTAATATCTCAGGATAACTTTAGTTTAGAAAGAAACAGTTCGACAAAAAGAACGTTCCACATAATTATGCCATGGATTCAAAGAGTGTTGATGCGAAATAAACGCAGTATTTCGAGAATGGCGTGGTATGCAAGCAATTCAGGATTTACATATAAACTACACAAGTTTAGAGCATATACGCTTAGGGCCCCCAAAAAAAGTTGTCGATTTTCATATATTTATTTTTTATTTATTTATTTTATTTGTTTACGCCCATTATAGGCTTTTACATAAAAAATTATACCTATAAAACTCAATGTCTGTCTGTCTGTCTGTCTGTTCTCTATATAAATCCACACCGTTTGTCCGATTCGATTCAAATTTTGCATACTTATGCTTTAGGACCCGACGGGTAACATAGACAACATTTCCCCTCTATTCTTCCCCTCTTCCCCTCCCCTGACATATTTTTGATGCAAATCTGTACCGTTTGACCGATCGGACTCAAAATTTGGAAACTCGTTCTTTAGGACTCGGCGGGTAACATAAGCAACATTTCCCCCCTATTTTCACACCCCTTCTCCTCTCCTGACATATTTTCAATGCTAATCTGTACCGTTTGACCGATCGGACTCAAAATTTGGAAACTCTTTCTTTAGGACTCGGCGGGTAACATAAGCAACATTTCCCCCCTATTTTCATACCCCTTCCTCTCCCCCTGACATATTTTAGATGCAAATCTGTACCGTTTGACCGATCGGACTCAACATTTGGAAACTTATTTTTAAGGACTCGGCAGGTATAGGCTATATTTCCTCCCTCCCCTTGTACCTTTTCTTCTCCCCTGATTATTTTCCACATTACCGTTCGAATCAAACCTTTGTTTTCCCCCACAAATTTATTTTCAACTTAATCCTTAACCTGTGCAACGCCGGGTACAGACAGCTAGTATAACATAAAAATCAAAAGGCACATACATTAAACAATATCAGTTTTCAGCAGCAAAATATAAAAAGTAAAGCACCAAAACATGAGTATAAAAATTAATATATACTTAAATATAATGCAGCATGCCGGGACGTCCCATACACTCTTCATACAATTTTTTTAGAGCGTCTTTTCGAAGAAAAAAGCGCTATTGTGCCTAATTTTGAGATTGTTTTTTAGTTTGATGGTCGCAATTTGCTCTGGAGAAAGATATTTTTAAAGAGAGTAAAAAATGAATTTAGAACAACAATGACTCAAGACAAATTATGTTCCCTCTGTCTCATGTGCATATAAAGTGACAACCAACGCAGTTTATCATTTGATGGTGTCATCAGTGACTTTGTTTAATATAATTCCCTAATCCTTTTAACATATTTCAAGAGATTAGATGACCTTTGTAAATTTTGCCTTTTAAAGTAGAGTAACTTATTGGTCTTGTGGTTAGAACTCTCGCCTCGTGATCTAAACGTCGCGGGTTCAAACTTCATTCCAGATCAGCAAGTTAAGGTACAGATACACATGCTTATTAGTGGCATGCTCAAAACTAGCATGCCATAACAACTGTACACAGTTGCTCATTATTAGCATGCTTATTTTAAGCATGCTCATAAATAAGCATGCTCAAAGTTAACAATCAAACACACATGCTTATTAGTGGCATGCTCTTGTCATAGAATAGAGACGTTCTTGTTCAAAATAGAAACTTTGCAAACTGAAATAGAAAATTCAAGTGAACCAATAAATAAAAACAGTTCCCGAGTACATAAAAACAGTTCCATCCGCACATATTTAATGTTAGTTTTTATAATTTTTATTGTAAGATTTGAATCATTCATGCCTTTTAATAGTTTCATAAACATTATTTCTTGCTATATTATTTTTACACAACGGTGACCGAGTATTCTACAGACATTCGTGATTCCTATAATAAGTCATGAAAAGTAATGTTTTATCATCTCCCCAACGCGCCAAATTTGTTTCATCTGTCGCGGACTGAGAAGATCGCATTGATAATACTAGCCGCAAAGTCCGCGAATGACATAAGCATGCTCATAATAATCACGTCTGTTCACACATGCTCAAAAGATACCCCTTCTCATGGTGAATGACATTAGCATGCTCATAAATCAACCGACGGTTGATTTTTGAGCATGCCACTAATGAGCATGCTTATTAGCAATGTGCGTACACACATGCCACTAATAAGCAAGGGCTAAAGAAAGTCAATACTGCGCATGCTCACTTGTCACTAATAAGCATGTGTATCAGTACCTTTAGTCCTATTTTCATAGCAAAAGCATTTAGCTTAGTTTCAAAATAGTAAGAATATTGATGTGACACATATTCCGTGTTCGCATCTCTATTTAAAAAAAAATAAAAAAGAATAATTTTTGTTTCCTTTTACAAGAGTTTGCATTTTAAAGTTAGTTATGAATTAAAATGATTTTAAGTTAAAGATTTATTATTTCACTGTCTATAAACTTCTTAATTGTATTTCAGTTTAACCCTCTAGGTAACTAAAAAGCATATTTTTCATTGACGTAGAATATCTGGACTTATAAAGGGCTCCGTATCTCAAATAGCTTAGGGCCTTATCAAGTCTAAATCCGGCCCGTGTTTACAGCGAGAGAATTTTGACTAGGGAATGCAATCCGGACTATCCGTAATCCGAAAAATCCGGATATCCGCACATTTTTACTAGATCTCCAAATCCGGATTTGAAAATCGAATCCGGATTATTTGAATAATAAGAAATTTTAACGAAAAACTCGAAACGAGCGAGTTTGCTGTTCGCGCGTCTCGCGAGTGTCGAGTCTATGGGCTCTGGAGGTTACAAGCGTTGGATCAGAGCATGCTTTTTCCGCAGCAGGAATTATGTGCAACCTAATTCGCAGCAGGTCAAACGACAGCACTTTAGATGTCTTATTATTTTTGATGTCACATTTCATGTATCAAAAAATGGCATAGTTTTTTACGTTGTTTTTATGTTGATTTAAGTGAAGTTAAATTGTTTTGTTACTTTTGTTTATGTTTAATAATTTGACAAGGAGTCTATTTGTCTTTATTTTTGTTTTTCAGAGTTTCTTTTAATTTGTACCTGTTGATTATTTTATTAACGTTACTCAGCACGCGAGTCACAGACCGATTATTTTAATAAGAATAACACCATAATTATGGTACTTAATTATAATAGTATGAATAATTCCAAATAACAAAAAAATTAGAAAATAAGTAACCTATAAAAACCAAGTTTTTATTATACTCCCTTTCTTTGTAAAATATAACAACAATTAAAGACGAATTAAAACATATAACATAACAGTAATTTAATATATTTCTAAAATGTCAGATGTTTTGAGCTTTGATAAGACACTTCATGCATTGTGTAGTGAAGAACCTATTATGTATACCGACGGAGTAATTTAAATTTAGAAAATATTCCGCGACGTTATCGGGCCGTTTTGTAATGATTCTAATTTAAAAAAAACATTAAAATTTTTAAAAATCCGAAATTATACTATAATTATTAATTTTTTTTAACGAAAATTTGATAAATCTTCTTGATCGTCGCCACGAGTCTGCGTGCAAAGTTTCAGCTCGATTGGATCACGGGAAAAGGGTCAAAAATCGATCCAAAGTTTTTTTGACGGCAAGCCGGCAAGCTAGCAAGCTGACGCCACGAGTTAATATTAGGTCCTTACATATGAAATTGGCGTTTTGGCGTACTGGCAAATTTGATCTCAAATATCTTCTCTTTGGTTAAGAATTCCAAATCCAAATTTATACAGCTATTTACTCATGTATTTGTGTTTTGAAAATTATAATTCATTTGTTTTTTCCTCAATTGTTTTTTTCTTTGCGTCACTCAGTTTACAAAATGAAAAACTTGAAATATCGCGTTATTTACAAGTACGAGTTCTACCGTGGCACCAGTGCTGCAGAAACGGCTCGAAGGATTAATGATGTGTATGGCGACGGTGCCGCAAAAGAAAACACAGTGCATTTTTGGTTCCAACGTTTTCGTTCTGGAAATTTCGACCTGCAGAACAAGCCCCGTGGACGGCCGGAGACCAAAGTTGATAATGAAGAATTGAGGGCTATTGTGGAAGCGGATCCATCACAAACCACATCCGAGTTAGCTGCAGGCTGCGGTGTTAGTGATAAAACTGTTTTAATCCACTTGAAGCAAATTGGTAGGGTGAAAAAGCTTGAAAGGTGGGTACCTCACGAATTGAGTGAAGCAAATCAACAAACGCGCGTTGACTGCTGGGTTGCATTACTCAACCGGCACAATAATGAAGGGATTTTAAATCGAATCATTACCTGTGATGAAAAGTGGATCCTGTACGATAATCGGACGCGCTCATCGCAATGGCTGAACCCTGCCGAACCAGCCAAACCATGCCCCAAGCGAAAATTGACTCCAAAAAAGTTACTTGTGAGCGTTTGGTGGACTAGTGCTGGTGTCGTTCACTACAGCTTTCTTAATCTGGCCAGACGATTACGGCAGATGTCTATGTCAGCAACCTGCAAACCATGATGGAAAAGCTAACTGCTAAACAACCGAGGCTGGTTAATCGCTCTAGGCCACTGCTGCTTCATGATAACGCTAGACCACACACTGCACAACAGACGGCTACTAAATTAGAGGAGCTTCAATTGGAATGTCTAAGACATCCACCGTACTCTCCGGACCTTGCCCCAACAGATTACCATTTTTTTCGAAATTTGGATAACTTCTTGCAAAGGAACAAATTCAACTCCGATGGGGCAGTCCAAACCGCCTTCAAAGATTTTATTGATTCCGTCCGAATGGTTTTTTTAG
>JADDOH010020032.1:0-20764 GCA_016648135.1 Agrypnia vestita | reverse complement strand
CCATGACCACCATGACCACCATGACCACGATGACCACCATGACCACCATGACCACCATGACCACCGTGACCACCATGACCACCATGACCACGATGACCACCATGACCACCATGACCACCATGACCACCGTGACCACCATGACCACCGTGACCACCGTGACCACTTGACCACCGTGACCACCATGACCACCATGACCACGATGACCACCATGACCACCGTGACCACCGTGACCACCGTGACCACCGTGGCCACCGTGACTACCGTGACCACCATGACCACCGTGGCCACCGTGACCACCATGACCACGTGACCACCGTGACCACCGTGACCACCATGACCACCGTGACCACCATGACCACCGTGATCACCGTGATCACCGTGACCACCGTGGCCACCGTGACCACCGTGACCACCATGACCACCGTGACCACCATGACCACCGTGGCCACCATGACCACCATGACCACGTGACCACCGTGACCAATATGACCACCGTGATCACCGTGACCACCATGACCACCGTGACCACCATGACCACCATGACCACCATGACCACCATGACCACCATGACCACCATGACCACCATGACCACCATGACCACCATGACCACCATGACCACCATGACATAATAATGAATTCAATCTTTTACACGGCGTGTAACAGAGCTAGTCCACAATACTTTACAAGAGTTATGAGTCGAAAATGTTCCGGCAACCATGACCTACGAGTATATCATAGTTACGGAGATGTACTGTTACGTTACGACTCGTTGCGCATTTTGATACGCGAGTGGGTAACGCGCTTGTTGAGGAATTCCATATTATTCATAAAGAAAAGGTATAAACTAATTCAGTAAGGCCCGGTTGCGCCATCTAAAGTAAAAGTTACTCGAGTAACTTTTTTTACTAAAACGGGTTGCGCCATAGTAAAAATATTTAACTCGCCGAAGTACATACATGAGCAACTTTTTTTTACTCTCCAAGATAGGTGGGTAAAGGTACAACGTTGGTAAAAAAAATGACCGTCCTCTCACAGCTGATTTGAAAATGTGACATTTGTCCGTATAGGTACTTGTCATTTGAATTTTGTCGCTGTCATTTTCGTATTGAAATTTGTAAACATTAAAATGAATCTTTTAATTTCGCGTTATTTTAGCGATGGTTTGACGTTTGTTTGGTTTGTTTTATAGAATAAAGTGGTTTGTTTGAACTGGTTTTGAACCGCAAAAGTACGTATTGCCAGTGGTGAAAAACTGAAATAAATCAAATTCCATAGACAAATGCGGTATTTGAGGTTTATTCCGCTTGGCACCCTATTAGCCTTATTATTGGTTTGACAGTGGTAAAAAAGACATTTGTGCAACCCGAAATTGAGTTTACTCTCAGCTGAGGGTAAAAAAAGTTACTCGGGTCAATGTTACTCGAACCAAATTTACTTCTGGTGGCGCAATCGAGCCTAAGCTAACCGCATTTAGCGACAGAACCCGATCCGGGCGATCACCTGACTGTATAATTTAGATTTTGAACGCCATACATACTTCCTGCTAACGAGCGTGCAGACGCGCTCTTGTCGATCTATTTCCTATTACACCAGGGCCCGGAGCAGCGTTAGTGATGGACATAGTTACATAGAGAATGATACATTTTGATTAATACTAATGACATATTTATTTATTTATTTATTTAATGTTTATGGAAGACCAACAGCACAAAAAAAGCATAGAAAACATTGATACAATATAGATGGCCAATTACAGGTCTCCACATTTAGACTATGCCTTACAATTATACAGATTATGCCTTACAATAGTGGATACACTTACAAGTTTTAATTATACTTAAACTGAAATATTTAAAACAATCATGAAATAAATAAAAAAAATTAATTCAGAGTATTTTATTAAAAAAAACATTAAGTCAATGTCTTTATTTTATTTAACAATTTTGAAATCATACTAATTTTGAAAACAAAATTAGATCAGTTATTGGATTCTAGTTACGGTTACGAATAGATTTCTAAATAATTATTATTTGGGGATTAAAATAATGAAATATAGTTTTTTATAATACATATATGCTAATTTCAGGTTAAGAAAATAAAATACTTTTTATATATTTTTTTGCGTCTATCATTTACTCAAAAAAAGAATGTTACGAGATTTTTTAAACGGACTGTTACTCACACAAATGCAAAAGGCTTACCTAAAGTGAATGGACTACATATCTACGAGAACACGCCTGAAAATCAATTTTTTAAATTTTTAACTCCATCGTGCACCAGCATATCATATTTTTAGGAATATTTTTATATGAAAGTATGTTCTAAGAACACGTTTACTGGATTTGGTCCCCAGAGGAATGATTAATTTATTAAGTATTAAAAAAACAGGATTTCGGCTACTATTAATATAAGTATTAAATTAGTAATGAAGAGGTGGAAGAAAATGTCAGGAAAAATTAAAGTAGGAACAATTCATTTTTATTTTATTGTAAATTCCTTCACTGGGGGTTGAAGAGAATTATTGCTTCGACGTGAAGCTGTTAACGAGACCTCGGCACATGCATTCCGAGAGAGAAAAACTTAACAGTGCTTAATATTAATTTTTAAGGGCGCGCCTAATAAGGGTAGTACATTCCGATGCGTCAAAAATACGCGCGAAAAAATATGCAAATTTTTCGGATACCCATTAGTTTAGTTGCAGAGCCCGCGGGGGGCGGCCGATAACATGAATGAAAAGTTACCTGGGGGCTAGGCCGAGGTCAGAGTATCCACCCTTATACCCCAAACTCACACACTACAAGTTCAAAGGCTGTGGCGGGTGGTCGCGTTCGCGCGGGCATTCCTTCGCCGCGGTTAACTTTTATTAGTATTTCCGCCGGAAGTAAAACCGCCCCTAATGGCGCTGGGGGTGATCGGCTCCGACAGTGTCGCGTGATGGTATCGTGATCAGAAAGGGAATAATCTGGAGGAGCAAGATGCACGTCGTGGAAGTAGCCATGGCGCTGTACACTCTTGTATCAGGGAAGGTGAGAAAAACAACAACCTCCTCATTCAATCATAAAAACAACCACATCATCAGACCCTAGATGCACCCTCATAGAACCATAATATTCATCACTATAGACGTACCTCTGTAACTTGGCGTGCGAGAGAGGGCGTCGCTGTCGCGTAACAGAAGTTGTCAGGGTGTAAATTTATTACACAATACAGAATGTTCGGTGACCGGTGTCGTATTAAATACAGAAATTTGGTCGGGCAGCACTAAAGAAACCATGCAGTAATGGCGGCCGTTCTATCTGTCAAACTGTCAGACGGTAATATCGGTCCATTATTCGTTTTTAATACTTCATTGGGAATTGTTCTTGTACCATCCCGGACTGTTTAGGATGTTTTGGACATAATAATTCAGTGTATATTGGTAATCAAGATGTCACAGCTCCCGAGCAAATACAAAATTGAACTAAATGGCAGGACGAGGGGTTACCGCCGGGTGCGGGCGGGGCGGGTTCAAAAGTCGCCGCACGCCAAGTCACGTTGGGCAAGCAATAGCATCCATAGCCAAGCAACTACTGTTCAATGATTTTTAAGTAGTCAGTCATTAGTTAAGACAAGCAGTGCGTAATGAAGCTTTGGCGTCAACTCTGATCTATGTAAGTGAAACTTGGAATTGACAAAATAAGAACGAAAATAAACACTGAATGAGGTCGCTTAGACGTATGTGTGAAAGATCTTTGGACGATAGAATGGAAAATGAACGAATAAGAAGTAAATTAGTAAAAGTAAAATAAAGTTAGCCAGCTGTAAAGTATAAGTAGAAAAAAGAAAGGATCGCTGAGATAAAATGTTCACTGAGGGGCGTGTTCCCAACTTTGCAGCCCTCATAAGATCCAGGGTGGCAGGGATGAGGGAAAGGATATACAGCTCCTGAAATATCCTTATCCTGGAAGCCCGCCTTACTCCAGCATCCAGCATCGATGCACACTGGAGAAAGATACTGGCCCCGCATAATTGACTTGCCATCGCTCGCTAAAGCCGATATTTTACCATATATTTTTTTAAATACTTTTAATGCTTATAATACTTCTCTTCTATTTTATATGATTTTCCTATTTCTCTTTTGTTTTATATAATATTTTTAATGTGTGTATTTTCTTTTATATGGAATGTGTGGGATTGCACGAACCTCCCCACATTCTGGAATAAAATTATATATTTTTTTTTTTTTAGGTCTTCACGGCCGTTCAGATTCTTCTGGTTTGAGTTTTCTGGGACATTCTGCCGTGTTTCTGGGACCTTTCTGGCTGACGTTTCGGATCCATTGCAGGGTCCATTTATCATCAGGGCTGATGTGTGGTATGCATCAACAATGTAATGTATTCATCAAAAACACATCAGCTCTCGATGGACCCTTCAATGGGATCCGAAACTTCAGCCAGAAAGGTCGTAGAAACGTAGCAGAATATCCCAGAAAACTCAAACCGGAAGATCGCTGAGATAATTTGGTCATGTGGAACGGATGAGCCAGGAAAATATTGTAAAGAAAATTTATTAGGCTTGAAGGCAGCAAAGATAGAGGCCATCCGCGGAAGACCTGGCATGATCAGAGAAAACAAATATTAAAGAATATTAGAGCCCTGTTAGAATCGAAGAGCGTGTGTAACTGTAAGTTGTAAGTAAAGATGTTTGAAAGTGAATGAGGCAAAAAAAAGAGGTGTGCCAGGACAGAAGAGTGTGGCATTCTATCCTCTATGCCTACTCCTCTGGGAAACGGCGTGTGGTTAGTTACTCATTAGTCATTACTTCCTTTCTTTTAACTCGTGGCGTCTGCTTGCTGTCCGGCTTGCGAGCTTGCCGGGTGAAAAAACTTTGGATCAATTTTTAACCCTTTTCCCGTGATCCAATCGAGTTGAAACTTGGCAAGTAGACTCGTGGCGACGATCAAGAAGATCTATCAAATTTTCGTTAAAAAAAATTAATAATTATAGTATAATTTCGAATTTTTAGAAATTTTATTGGTTTTTTCAAATTGGAATCATTAGAAAAGTTTGATTACTAGCATAGCGGCCCGATAACGTCGCGGAATATTTTCTAAATTTGAATTACTCCGTCGGTATGCATAATAGGTACTTTATTACGAATGTCGAAAATCGAAATTGACTGACAAATGTTTTTAGAATTTAATCTTCAAAGCATGAAGTGTCTTATCAAAGCTCAAAACATCCGACATTTTAGAAATATATGAAATTACTGTAAGTTTGGTGTTATGTTATATGTTTTAATTCGTCTTTAATTGTTGTTATATTTTACAAAGAAAGGGAGTATAATAAAAACTTGGTTTTTATGGGTAATTTTTTTTTCATAATTTGTTTTAACTTTGTTTTTGTTTTTGGTTATATTATGATACATATATTTTTTTAAATGGCTGATAAGAAAGCATCAACCTAATATTATGACCCATATCTACGAATGAGATCTCTGCACAGAAACTCTCAGAGATAGTCTCGACATTCGTAATCCATAGTCGGAGTGATTCGCCATCTCTCTTCTTGTTTGGCAGTTGATGTGTCGTTCGTCAGTTAAATGAATTTTAAACTCCTCAACGCTAAACTGGAATAAATGTTTATTATTTATTTTATATATCTTTATTTATTTAATGACATACATTTAAAGTCATCTATTTGCCCAACTTTTAGATTAGATAGTCGAAATAATCTAAGTTTATACCTGACGTTTGTGTGCACATGTAGAGAATGCCGCGTACACAGCTAATCTTTGAGTTAATCTTTAGATCTAAAATCTAGTACTGAGATTCATTTCACAAACATTCATTAGATCGAAGAAGAGTTTATACTTATATACTCTTCTTGTGGGTGTTACCAAATCTTTTGTGAAAGTTAAATTGAACAAAGGAAAATAAAGGAAATCGAAAAACGGAAGAAATGTGAAAGTTAAATTGAAGAGGAAATAATCTAACACTCTGCTATAATGTCTAACCACAATGCTTTACATATTAAAAATATTAAAAATATATTTTTTTATTTACCTCTTAATTAGTTAATTAATTAAGAGGGAATTAATGACCGGTACGAGGAACTTCCTGTTGGATGGGATTTGATTAATGTTTTGGATAATTTTACTATATTTATCCCAGCAACACATCAGCCTTGATGACGGACCTAGCAATGGGATCCAAAACTCCAGAAAGAAGTCGGCCAAGAAGTCAGCTAGTTGTAGAAACACGGCGGAATATCCCAGAATATTTAAACCAGAAGATAATAATTATCCCGTTTTCACGCTTAATTCTCAATATTTAAAGCGTATGAATTTTTTTACCTTTTAAAGGTATTTAGGCTAGTCGTCATCATAATTATCAGTCCATTTCTCTCCACTGCAAGATAGGCGGCCCTCGTAGCCCAGTGGGTATGACACTAGTTTTTCACACCGAGGATTCCGGGTTGGACTCCCTGTGAGGTCACAGGTTCGAATCTCACTCCAGATAAGCAAGTTAGTCGTATTTTCATAGCACAAGCGTTTATCTTAATTTGAAAATAGTAAGAATATTGATGTGACGCGAATTCCGTGTTCGCATCTCTATTTAAAAAAAAAATTAAAATAAAACGCAAATCACTTAGTTTTCACCACTTTATAAGGTATAAAATCTACATGTTTCGAGAACAATGCTCCCTACTTCAGGATTTTTTGTGTACTAAAATTGAAATAGATAAACCATGCAAGTGTGTTACGGCGAAGTGGCGCGTGAGGGGGGGGGGGGGGGGGGTCAGAGGTGTTAATTAGGGATTGTCACTGGAAGGGGATGGAATCTTAAGTGGAAATATATTCAACAGTGGGTTGTGCACAAATATTGTCTGGTTATTTATTAAATTTGTATTAATATTGAAAGTGATTTGTGTTTTATTTTAATAATAATGTCACCACAAAGTTCAAACCTTAATTCAGAAGAAAAAATATTCTTCGAACAATTAATATGTGATTTACTTAAGCCTGGATGTGACGCGTTTCGCTTCTGTAATTAGGCCTCTTGGCGTGTTGAACGAGGTTAAAAAGAATCGCGCACTCATGCCAAGTGACAGTTGTTTGAAATTATCACAACACTGCCGAAGATTCCAGAACGGCCCAGCGTAATCTACGGCTTACGGGAAGCATCGAGAAACATCTACAAAAGCCTGGAAGCCAAGAAAAACTTCTCGTAAACACTGGAAACGTCTGGAGGTTTTGATATCTGCATTAGCTAATTTAAATAGGACCGCACACGGGAGTAAAGACGATTGTTGTTTTTGGGCGCGCTTGACAGCGGCATGGAAGCGAACGCAGCCGCGAGTTGCTAAGATCAGGGGGGCCAAGCGAGTGGTAATTCGAAAGCGAGTACTCTGGAAAATTCTAACGTAGCGAAATAAACCGAAGCGAAATAATACGTGCGGAAATCGGATGGAATGTTTAGTGAATAGTGAATAAAGTGTTAAAGCGATTATAAAGTGTCTATTTCTTCTCCTTCATCAGCCTTCATCTCTCCACTTCCTTCCCTTTCCATCCTTCCTTGTTGTTTGTCAATTGTAGCCATTTCTTTCCCCCCACAGCGGCTATATCATCGGCCCGTCTCTTTTGAGGTCTTCCGATGCCTCTTTTATTCTCCCAAGGTCTCCATTTCAGAAATCTGGGAGGCCATCTTGTAGAATCCTGCCGTGCAACTTGTCCTGTCCATTGCCATTTTAGCCTCGCTACACGATCCGTAATATCCACATATCCACTACTCTAGTTCGGCGCTATCTCTTAGACTCACTCTAAGCATGGATCTCTCCATGGATCATTGCGTGCATTTGAGCTTTTCTACACTTTTCTTTGTAAGGGCCATAGTCTCCACTCCATACGTCATCACTGGCAGCATGCATGATTCAAAGGCTTTTCTTTTTAGGCTAATTGGGATCTCTTTGTTCTCGAAGATATGTTTGAGTTTGCCAAAAGCAGCCCAGCTCATTTCTATTCGTCTTGGCAATATATACATACATAATAGGCCTCCCAAATGTGTAAACTTTTCTCATCCATCTATTGTCCGCCATTCTTCGGATGTCGTCTCTCAAAAAATACAAATTTCTTACGCCATCACGAGTTAAGAGCGTAAGACATCATCGTAAAGAATAAAAATGTTTGCACATAAATAATACATTTAAATATAACCGTATTACTCTTCGTCACAAATACTCAAATCGATTTATCGTACCGGTGACCTTCTTTATATAGCTTCGGGTAATTCTAATAGCCCGCTTCGGGTACTTGGGTGATTGCGGTATTCGCGGTTATTCGCGGTTTTCTGGAAACGTCGCATTTCCCAAATCATGACGCGAATCGCGAAAATGTTGTACGTCACATAAGTCTGGAATATTCTGGTAAACCAGTGACGGCTCGTGAGTTCATACCTTAATTTAATAGTGTAATCATTTTCATTTTTCAAATGATTATTTTATTCGTGAAGTTACGATTTTGCAGACATACTGCCTTGTTAATTTAAATAAATTAGAATTAAATATTATTAAACCCCTCGTCCTGCCATTTAGTTCAATTTTGCATTTGGTCGGGAGCTGTGACATCTTGATTACACTAAATTATTATGTCAAAAACATCCTAAACAATCCGGAATGGTGCAAGAACAATTGCCAATGAAGTATTAAAGTTTTGCGAAGCTGAAAAAGCGAATAACGGACGGTTTGACAGATAGAACGGCCGCCATTACTGCATGGTGTCTTTAGTGCTGCCCGACCAAATTTATTTTTTAATTTATTTTTTATTATATTATATAGTTTTTAATACGACACCGGTCACCGGACATTCTGTACATTATGTATTGTGTAATAAATTTACACCCTAACAACTTCTGTTACGCGACAGCGACGCCCTCCCTCGCACGCCTAGTTATAGTGGTACGTCTATAAACGCCCGTATTGCTAATTCATTAAAACGTACAACATTTTTTTTATTTATCTTAATTATTTAGTTCCACACAAAATGTTATGTGGGCTAATACATGATTTCACTCAAACATATTGCATTTCATCTAGTCATTTAAAAGTTTTTACAATACAATTTTTGCACTCCTGTTTAAACCTCCTTTTCACCGTCTTTTGAGTTTCCTTCGGCAGGCTATCGAAGATTTTTAAACCTTTGTACACCATACAATTTTGTTAGGTGTTTTTATTTTTCTTCGGAAGTCTTATGTTGCCGCTTCCTCTTGTATTGTAAGAATGAAAATCCCAATTCAGCTTCATCCTGTCATCAAAGTATTTGGGTACTAATCCGTGTTTAATTTTGAATATTTTGAATATCAGTAAATTATATTTTACTCTTTGATTTACTTTTCTTGTCCTAGGGCATTCAATTTTTTTTTGTTCTCCTATTACACTTCAATATTATGCGCATCATAAGCATAAGTCAGAAATATAAAAAAAATTCAAACTTCATAATGCATGTCTCTATAACTGTTGATGTTAGGTCATGGTTGCTTGAACATTTTCGACTCATAATCAAGGCAGGAATCCACCTGCAAAGTATTGTGGACTATCTCTATTACACTTTATTTATTTCACGGGGAAATTTGATGTTGATTGAATTGAAAAATTGAAAAAAATTGAAAAAAAATGAAAAAAAAAAAAATGAAAAACAGTTAAAATTTATTTATCATAAGAAAAGACATACAGAAAAAATCAAAAAATTAAAAATCGTCTAAAATCTTTTTTCGTTGATTTGATTTTTCTTTATGTCTTTTCTAATTGATTAAAAATTTGTTTGAAAATTCACACAACTTTGTTCTGAAATTGCAACATCACCACAAATAACGCGTTTTCTTTAACAGAGCTAGTCTATAATACTTTACAGGTGGATTTCTGACCTTGATTATTAGCCGAAAATGTTCAAGCAAACATTCAGAAATTCACCTGTAAGGTGTTGCGGACTAGCTCTGTTACACCCTGTATAGTTATGTGTTGTATCAAATGTTTCCAAAATCAAAATGAATTTATATTTAATTCTGGCGTCCTCTAGCGGCAGATACACAAAGAAATTTGTGACTATTGCATTATAAAAAGTGTGTTAATCAATTAAAAAAGGGACTAAATATAAGATAGAAAAATTTACTTTAATGTGCTAGGCTACTGTAGCGAAATTGGATAACGCGCCATTCCGTATAGAGTGGAGGTCCATTGGTTCGAATCCCGGTAGCAGCTAAAATCTTTTATCGTTGATTTGATTTTTCTGTATGTCTTTTCTAATTGATTCATAAATTTGTTTAATTATATAAATTTTCAGGCTTTCTGTTCTCTGGAATCGCCCTTTTTAGATACCAGCTGCAGCATTCCATTACAATGCAGGCAAATAATATACTGTGACAGTTATTTGAGTCTTTGCGTCCTACTGCGCGTAAGACAGTTAAAATATCAAAGTTTTTAATAGGCATTAAAGAGTTAAGGTTGTTATTACGGTCGTTAGACATATTTAACTGTAACTTCGGATATTTTATACGCACCGTATGTATTACCGAGAAGCGAATCTTGACGTTTCATTGGATACTTATCCAACGTCATCAGGAAATATACAAACATCCCAAAACATTAATAGAACATTAAACATTAATAATAAAACATTAAACATTAATAGAGATGATGGTCTCAAATTAAAAACATCTTGGTATCCGGCGCTTCAGAGTCATTCTCGTCGCAGACTCCGCAGAGATAGTGATCAGACAACAGATGAATCATACATACAACACAATACAAACACATCATGACTTCGGCACGGTATTGCAAGCCGATACTTAACCACAACACCAACATTCAAGACAACACATCAGCCCTGATGATGGACCCTGCAATGGGATCCGAAACGTCGGCCCGAAAGGTCGTAACAACACGGCATAATACCTCAGTAAACACAAACTTGAAGATTCTGAGTGGCCGTGAAAACCTAAGAACATTCTTATCCCAATTTCAATAGAGATTATCAAGTATTTGGCGCTCTGTTCTAACGACACTGATTCAACCCTTAAGAAAAGTCGCAGTAAAATCCGCCGACGTAACTAGTACATATTGCACACTGGCGACCTCTATTGTAGAAGAAGAGAACACTCCACAACAAAGTGCATACAATGTACGCCCTAGAAAGCAGCAAATAATCAGTCCGACCTCCACCTCCGCGGGTAAAGGTCGTCCTCCTGATGACGTTGGATAAGTATCCAACGAAACGTCGAGATTCGCTTCTCGGTAATACATACGGTGCGTATAAAATATCCGAAATTACAGTTAAATAAATTTTTAATGGGCGTATATTTTACAACGGTTTATGTCAGATCTGGCGATAGCAGACAACTGATACGCCACTCACGAACTAACATGCGATGTTTCAGAAACTCTGAAAGGCTTTTAGTTTTCCACAAAATTCCTGCAGAAGTGTGTTTGTGTCGGCATATACACTCCACCATATGGTACCGTTAGTGATGAAAATTGTTACATAGAGAAAAGAAACTTGACTTTTGTGAATGAACTTTGTCTTTTTGACTGCTTAGCTGAAAATTTTCGAAAAAAAATAATCGAAAAAGATTAATAGCATATTACCTAATTTTCATTGTTTGTTAAATAAGATTACACTACCAATATGATTGTAAGTGAGTGATTATCCCTCACCACACACAAGAATCACAATTCTTTTTGGTGAGGTATAACATATAATAATAATTTGATTATTAATATTTGCTTGTTATCATTGTTATAAAATAAATCATAGTATTATCTATTGAATAAAAAAATAAAAATAAACAACAAATATAAATTCACAAAAAAATCTGAACCCTCCTTTTACACCTCATTATTTTCACCATCTGGCAGCGTTAGTGACAAACATTGTGACATATAATAACGCATTTTTTTAACTTCATCATTGTTTGTGCCATTTGGTATCGTTAGGGACGGACATTGTTGCGAAGAGAACTATGTATTTTTACTTTTGCTTATACTTCATCATAATGTACGCCTACATAAGTCTAATAGCGTTAGTTACGGACATTGTTACATAGAGAACGATTTCTTTTTATAAACATTAAGCATTTTTGCAAAATAATGTATTATTGTATACCTATTTCTATTTAAGAAAGACAATCGAATTACTATGTGTAAGCCTTGCGTACGAGGAACATTGTTTATACCCGAATGCTCATGAAATTTATGCTCATGAATGAGCAGGCTCAAAGCTAACAATCAATCACACGTGCTTATTACTGGCATGCTCTTGTCACAGAATAGAGACGCTCTTGTTCAAAATGGAAACATTGCAAACTGAAACAGGAAATTCAAGTTAACCAATACATCAAAACAGTTCCCTAGTTTCCATCCGCACATTTTTGATTTAAGTTTTTATAACTTTTATTGTAAGATTTGAATCGTTCACGTCTTTTAATAAAGTTTCATAAACTTTATTCCTTGCCTTGCTTTATTATTTTTACATAGCGGTGACTCGGTACTCCACAGACGTAAGTGATTCCTATAGTAAGTCACGAAAAGTAATGTTTTGTCATCTCCCCAACGCGCCATATTTGTTTCATCTGTCGCGGACTGAGAAGATTGCATTGATAGTTGATACTAGCCGCGAATGACATTAGCATGATCATAAGCAAGCCTGTTCACACCCTCAAAAGATACCCCTTCCACCCGCAAATCAAATGAGCACGCTCATAAATCAACCGGCGGTTGACTTTTGAGCATGTTCATTACTAGCAATGTGCGCGCACACTAGATGTGGGTAAGCCCCTTTCGGTACAGGATATGTATTTTCACATCCATTAGGATTTGTTCTGCGTACTGCCAGGGTTTTCGAGAATACCCGCGTACTCAGAACTCTTTACAACTCCTTGGTGCGGAGTAGACTCGAGAGTGGCTCGATGATCTGGGGGCCACATGAGGGCAAGTACTCTCTTATGGTGGAGAAAGTCCAAAAGAAGTTTCTGAGATATCTCTACATGAGAGAGTACGGGCATTATCCTTGGCTTTACCCAACCGAGTTTCTCCAGGGTATGCTTGGCTACAATAGTTTAGAGACTAGAAGGAATGTGTATTTGATTACACATTTTTATCGATTGTTGCGCGGTATGATCGATAATCCTGAAATTATGCGGAGCATTGGTTTGTATGTTCCTGATAATTACACTAGACATCGTCAGCATAGATTGTTTCACATTCCAATATACAGGACCAACCTGCCGATGGTTATGCCTGTTGGAAGAGCCACAGCTATGCTGAACAAAATTGCTTTGGGTATTGATATATTCCATGTGTCTGAGGGGGTTTTCCGAAGCGGGATTCTCCTACACCTTTGACCAGATTTTATGTTATTTTTAATTTATTAAATATTTTCATTTTTGATATATACTTCCTAATATGTATGCCTTAAACATTTTGTTTGTCATGTACATATTATCGTGAAATAAATTGAATTGAATTGAATTGAATTGAATTGAATCCAATCCATATCACCAAAAAGAACGGGTTTAAAAGACTCTTTCATTTGAACGATATAGTTCACTTGACTCAATCGGTCTTTGGTTGACTCATCGTTCAATCGTTACTAGAACACAGAGATGGACTTATCAAGGTATTTCATATCTAATACGGACTAAAAAGATTTTCAGCAAAAGGGTTACTACAATTCTATTACAACTAAACGTAAGCCGAATCATTTTTACTCCCTTTATACTAACTCGTGGCGTCTGCTTGCTTGCTTGCCGGCTTGCCGTAAAAAAAAACTTTGGATCGATTTTTGACCCTTTTTCCGTGATCCAATCGAGCTAAAACTTGGCAAGTAGACTCGTGGCGATGATCAAGAAGATCTATCAAATTTTCGATAAAAAAAATTAATAATTGTAGTATAATTTCTTAATTTTTTGAAATTTTATTGTTTTTTTCAAATTGGAATCATTAGAAAAGTTTGATTAGCAACGGCGGCCCGATAATGTCGCGGAATATTTTCTAAATTTGAATTACTCAGTCGGTATACATAATGGGTACTACACTGCGAATGTCGAAAATCTAAATTGACTGACAAATGTTTTTAGAATTTAATCTTCAAAGCACGAAGTGTCTTATCAAAGCTCAAAACCTCTGACATTTTAGAAATATATTAAATTACTGCAAGTTAAGTGTTATGTTATATTTTTTAATTCTTCTTTAACTGTTGTTATATTTTACAAAGAAAGGGAGTATAGTAAAAAAATGGTTTTTATGGGTTACTTTTTTTGTTAAATAATGAGCATGTGTATCAGTACCTTAACACCAACACAACGAAACAATAAGCGTCGTAAGCACGGCTTACACATACTAATTCGATTGTCATTCTTAAATGGGAAGAGGATTACCTGATTCTGTTGGTCGTCAGCTGGTTAGAGATGATGCGTGCCTCTTCGGTGTTCTGGGATCGTGAATGAAACTATAATAGTGCAATTTCAATTAGTTTAGTATATATTACCCGTTTTCGCTAGATGGGGCTATGTGGGAAAACAATTTGTCTAAAAGCTCGTCTTCCGCAAGTCGCCATGACTCGGCGAGAACGGCGCGCCAAGGTGAGCCGCAGATTAGCCTCCGAGGTGATTAATCTCGGGCCTTCACGGCTACACTTTCATCTTAATATTGGAACAATTCATCAGCCAAAGTAACATTGTGAACTCAGTACCCACCACTGATCAAACCGAAATCAAAAAAAGTGACCCATAAAAAACAAGTTTTTATTATACTCCCTTTCTTTGTAAAATATAACAACAATTAAAGACGAATTAAAACATACAACGTAACACTAAACTTACAGTCATTTAATATATTTCTAAAATGTCACATGTTTTGAGCTTTAAAAAGACACTTCATGCTTTGAAGATTAAATTCGAAAAACATTTGTCAGTCAATTTAGATTTTCGACATTCGTACTGAAATACCTATTATGTATACCGACGGAGTAATTTTTATCGGGCCGCCGTAATCAAACTTTTCTAATGATTCCAACTTGAAAAAACCAATAAAATTTCTAAAAATCCGAAATTATGCTATAATTATTAATTTTTTTAAACTAAAATTTGATAGATCTTCTTGATCATCGCCACGAGTCTACTTGCCAAGTTTCAGCTCGATTGGATCACGGGAAAAGGGTTAAAAATCGATCCAAAGTTTTTGTTGACGGCAAGCAAGCAGACGTATATTTTTTGGTATATTTTAAAAAATATAACCTTGAGTTCGCACAGTACGTATATTTTACATTTTCATATGCAGGGTGTAGCAGAGCTTGTCCACAATACTTAACATTGATTCTTGCCTTGATTATGAGCCGAAAATGTTCTAGCAACCTTGACTCTATATCATATCTCAGTAGTTATGAAGTTATGCGATATCAAATTTTGCAATTTTTTGAATATTTCTGATTTTTTTTTACAAAACGTAGAAGTATCATGACAGTAATTTATATCGATTACGAAAAACTCATTCGTTAGATTAGTTATTCGTTCAAAGTTAAATAAAATAATAAAAACCCTGAAAAAATTCCAATTGGAATAGGAAGGTTTTTATCATTTTATTTGACTTGCGTTGAGTGGAATGAGTTTTTTTTTCATACAAGATATAAGTTATACTGTAACGATATTCCAACGTTTTGTAAAAAAACAAGTCATTATTATTGAAAAAAACGTACAAACATTGATGTCGCATATCTCCTTAACTATTGATATTAGGTCATAATCAAGGCAGGAATTAACCTGTAAAGTATTGTAAACCAGTTCTGCGTAGAACTTTCAAAATTTGATAATGTGTGAATGTTCTTACGATAGAATTGGTGAACATTGGATTGCGTGTAGAGTGATCACTTAAGCCAGCTCGTACAGGTTGTAAGTCCTGGGCCATTGTATAAAAAGACATCCACACGTTTCCACATTCATATCTTCGTCTCTGTGAGACTTCTATAATTTATCTTTAAATTTATTTTCTCTCCCTACTAGTTTTAGCTGATAAGGGGCATCGATAGAATCGTTATATTAATAAATGCTCTTTCATCCCTTTTTAATAAGGAATGTAAAAATGAGTCGTAATTTTGAATAATAATTAAGATTAAAGAACATATAAGATGCTTAAACAATTCAAATTTTTCCGAAATTCCAATCAATATTCTCCACATTGATAGTAATAGAAGACGTTTAAATAATTTAGAAGCCCTAGAAATTAAGAAATCCATAAATAATAATGAATGTATTATGAATAACAAAAAAATCTTAGCTTACGCTCCTATCTTAAATATGTTCCCTTTCACCCTATCACCTGTTTCTTTCACACCCCCCACTATGATTGTTTATAATTTTTTTAAGTTTATTTAGTATTAAGTATGCCTTGACGAAGGAACGTTGTTTCCGAAATCGGTTTACTTTTTACCAAAAATTAAGAGATGATAAACAAAGTTAATTCATTTAATGTATTTAAATGTGTATGATAAACAAAGTAAATTCATTTGATGTATTTAAATCTGTAACGGTTCCTTGACTAATTCCATGATCACGCTTGTCTTCAGATAAATCCAGTTCGCACGGAATCTACGGCCTTCAAACTCCACTGCGGAGCCACGGCGGCTATGCTGGTCACCTTCTCCGTGGCTGTGACCACCAGGCAGTACGTGGGCAACCCTATCGACTGCATCCACACCAGGTAACTCCACAACCCTCGCAGAAGCCATCCTGATCCCTTTGGCCTTCGACACTGATAGCAGATAGAAAAGCCTTATACGAATCTTCTTGTAATGCAATCTCCTCCCGGAGGACGGCGATCATATTAGCGATAATGACTCATTGAAACAAACCACACAAAAATAAAATATTTTTTAAAAATATTGTTTTATAAATCATAAATTAAATGTTAACAAACTGACAGATTTATTTATTTATTTAACGCCCTTATGGGCTTTTACAAAAATACAGAATATAAATTTAAAAAGAAATATCGTAAGACAAATAAAATAATAATACAGATAAAAGGTACAAATAATTATAGTTAAAAGGTAAAATAATAATACAGAAAAACATGAGACAGATAAAATAATAGTATAGTTAAAGGTACAAATAATAATAGTTAAAAGGTAAAATATTAATACAGAAAAATTTATTATCCATTTCCATTTCGTTGAGATGTAAAGAATTGTATCAGCTTTGTCCTAAACACAGTTATATTATCAGAAAAAATGTCAGCCGCCTCTGCATGTTCATTCCCTAATGAGTGTAATCTGGGAATCACAGAGTTTGCTAATGCATTAGTTCTGACATTTCCACTATAATAGAATAATGCACTGTGTCTTGATGACCTCAATGTGGCATATAAGTCGATCAGACTAACAATCTGGGGGCAATCAATCATGCTGTTTATAATCCTATAAAGGAATATTAGGTCTGTCACAGTACGTCTCACAGACAAGTTTAATAGTTGTAAATAACTAAGGAGGTATTCATAATTGATATCTTCCAAGCGTATATTTAATTTGTAATTAATAAATCTTAAGAATTTTTTTTTGGATTCGTTGACTGCCGTTGAATGATTAGCATCGTGTGAGGCGGTCAAATGATCGAGTTATATTCAACCTGAGGTCTGACAAGAGAAGTGTAGAGGACTTTATAAGTGCGCAGGTCTGTAAAATTTTGTGCAGTTCTTAAAACAAATCCCAACATTTTGAGACCTTTATTAGTTATCAAGTCAATGTGGAGAATGAATGATAATTTAGTGTCAAAAATTACTCCCAGATCACTTATCTCCTTAACTGATACAAGGTTTACATCATTAATTTTGTAGGTGACTTAAATAGGAATCGTTTTTTTGTAAAACTAATAGATTGGCACTTGGAAATATTTAGATAAAGTTGATTGTTGGTACACCATTTGAACAGGGAATCCAAATTAGTTTTTAGTATCGTACAATCGGACTTACTTTTTTCACTGAACTAAATATTTTTAAGTCATTGGCAAATATCAGAATACAATAATTTTAATCAATTTAGGATAATTGATTACTTTGTAATATTATTGAAAAAAAAAAGACATCTCACGAGGCCATTCAATCATGAAAGCTTCACAAAGTGGAGCAATTTTCTTCATTTAAACATTGTAGGTTCGCTTATTTATTAAATGATTAAATAATTTAGTTTATGTTCTTTTAATAAGATATTCGTATTTAAAATATATGAAACGTAATGAATAAATTATAATATGATATCTTTTCATACAAAAATGTGATGAAAGAAGCAAGAGAAGATATGAAAAAAAAAAAGTGAAATTTGCTCACTTTGCAAGACGATCAGCGTTGAAAAAATAAAACTCAAATATGGAAGATTATACAACGTTAACGTATATACAACCTTTGCTAGATGTGGTAGTCAATTGTGGGTGGAACCGAATTGGTGAACGTTACATTGTGTAAAGTGATCACTTAAGCCAGCCGCGCCGATAGGTCGTAAGCTCTGTAAACACAAAACAAAGACTCCCATAAGAATGTTCTTAGGTTTTCACGGCCACTCAGAATCTTCACGTTTGTGTTTACTGGGGTATTATGCCGTGTTGTTACGACCTTTCGGGCCGACGTTTCGGATCCCATTGCAGGGTCCATCATCAGGGCTGATGTGTTGTCTTGAAAGTTGGTGTTGTGGTTAAGTATCGGCTTGCAATACCGTGCCGAAGTCATGATGTGTTGTATTGTGTTGTATGTATGATTCATCTGTTGTCTGCTCACTATCTCAGCGGAGTCTGCGACGAGAATGACTTTGAAGCGCCGGATACCAAGATGTTTTTAATTTGAGACCATCATCTCTATTAATGTTTATCGGATGCTTGTAGATTTCTAGTGCTTCCTTGATAAGACGCGCATGGTGACTCTTAGGCTTTCCAAGGATTTTCGGTTCGAATGCAAAATGATGGCCGGTATCCAGAAAATGCTCAGCCAGTGCTGATTTTTCTGGATGACCGAGTTTACATGCCCGTTTGTGCTCGAAACGTCGGCCCGAAAGGTCGTAACAACACGGCATAATACCCCAGTAAACACAAACGTGAAGACAAAGACTCCCATATCTACTTTCCTGTATAAAAATAGTTTGCCTCTATGAGACATCTGTGAAGGGGACCCAACACACCCTGGGCCGTGTTATGCGCAGAGCGTCCATACCGACCCAGCACGTTCGCCGCGTAGTTGGCATTATTTTAATGCTAAACACGGCCTCCTCGCCGAGCCAACACGCACTCCTGTGACCTGGAGTGTCGGCCGCCTAAATCATTCACTGTCCGAGCATCTTTATTTAGAAAAATGTACACAATAATTTAACAAAGACAATAAACACAGATAAGTGAGAGCATTGAAGTAAGCAATGTAAATATACATGATCATCTGGGATATTCTGCCGTTTATATGTGACCTCTCTGACCGACGTTTCGGATCCCAATGCAGGGTGCATCACCAGAGCTGATGTGTGTTGAAGTGTAGGTTAAGTATTGCCTTGTAATACCATACCGAAATCATGGTGTGTCCAAGTTTGTGTTAGGTTAAGTACTGGATTGCAGTACCGTGTCGAAAGTAGGGTGTTTGTGTCTTGATGTAGTGTGTTGTGCTTCCGTGTCGGAGAGAGGTGTTGTCAAGAATTTATGTAGCGTAATTTCTGAAACGTCGGCCAGAGAGGTCACATATACACGGCAGAATATCCCAGAAAACTATACATACAAGATTCTGAACGGCCGTGAAAACCTGAGTACATTTTTAAATATACATGAATGAATACATTTTTAAATATATCATTGGTAGAAGACATTGAACAACGCAATAGCGTAAATATAAAAACGCAAAGAAACGAGCAGTAGATTATAATGGAAAAATAAATTATAATGATGAAACATAGTAAGTCAGAAACACTGTGCAAGAATATAAAGATGATTTTATTATTAAAGTGGGTAGTATAGTAATTTTTATATTTCCTAAGATATACAGCATAAGATATAAGTATATACAATTTTTATCAAAAGTGAGTATCACGCATTTTCTTAATTTTTTCAAAAAATTTTCGTCCCTAATATCCCCTGGTAGTTTTTTATATAATTTCATCCGACTATACATCGTAGCAGTTTGCGATTTTTTTTTCTTTTGGTATGGCAATCTTATTTCATCTTTTCTTCTTGTGCATGTTCATGTTTCATTTTTCTTAATAATTCAAATGTTTTGTTGTGTCCATTAATAATTTTATATATAAACATAATTTCATTAAATTTAATTATTTGTCTAAATGTAAGTAAGCTGTAAGCTTACTTACATTTAGTAAGCTGTAAGCTTGTAAGCTTTCTAACATCACTTTGATTCTTGTGTATCGATTTCTTTTTAGTATAATTCTTAATGCTTTATTTTGGAGTATTGTTAAAATTTTCAATTCTTCTTCATTAGCCAGAAATAGTATACCACTGCAATAGTTAATGCGGGGACTATTATTGTTTTATGTATATATTTTTAAAATATCTTCTCATTCTTCCCAAGAGTGAAATTAATTTGTTATTTTTTTACTCCCTTTATATTAACTCGTGGCGTCTGCTCGCTTGCTTGCCGGCTAGCCGTCGAAAAAATTTTGGATCGATTTTTGACCCTTTTCCCGTGATCCAATCGAGCTGAAACTTCGCAAGCAGACTCCTGGAGACGATCAAGAAAATCTATAGAATTTTCGTAAAAAAAAAAAAATA
>JADDOH010020031.1:0-15377 GCA_016648135.1 Agrypnia vestita | reverse complement strand
AAAAAATGAATAAGCATGGTATATTCTATCGTGGGTGGAAATGGTGAATGTTACAATTGTGTAAAGTGATCACTTAAGCCTACCTAAAGACAGGTCATAAGTCCTGTTACACCCAAAAATGACTTCTATACCTACTTTCCCATAATTAATACAGTTTCGTCTCTGTGAGATATCTATAATATACACTAATTGATACATAATTCTCTTCTTTTTAATTTTTTTTTATAAAATATGTTGGAAATTTTAATCTTTTTAATAATTCATTTGTGACAATATTTTCGGTCAATGCATAAGTTTTCTCGAAAAACGCACCTTGATACAAAGTATCATCGTACAGAGAATTCATTATATTTTGGCCGCGCATTATGGCTGTGAAAAAGGCGCCATCTACCCTAGCATGGCGTCTTGGTACAGAGGTAAGTGACAACATTGCAACGTTTAGAATTACGTATGATGATTGGGTGCAAACATAGAACAGTTTGTGGCAAAGTACCTATTTATAGGAAAAATAGGTGTCGCTGATATGGTTTGGATGAGAGAAAAGAGGGTGGTAAGGAAAATATATGAGAGGAGTGTTGAAGCTATGATGATGCGCAGAGTGATGTATATATTCACATAAGACGGATTGGCTAAACTTAGCGCTTTGGTAGCATCAAGTTTTTTCCGCATTCGTTCATTAGCAGTGATTTCATTGACTCAAGATCCATTTACATGATTCTGTGTTTTAGCTTTGTAACCTCAACTAACTTGTAATGTCTCCTTGTAAATCTTGAATTATCCGAAATAAATCTGTGAATATATCAACCGTGAGTATCTATTCTTACTGTACATTTATATACGTCGCGACACAAATCGAACACCGCAAGATTCCATGGTTAGAATTCGACATCTTCCATATCACTTCTACATATTCTACTCGTTCCTAAATTGTATTTATTGATTTTATCTTGTGCAGAATATTATTTACAGTTTATTATATCACTAAGTCATTATTTATTATTAATTTATCATAAAAAATGTATTTCGTAATTATATCATATTCAAAATTTTCATAAAATATTTATACTTTGTATTCTGTGTCACTCTAAGACCATATATTAGGGTCAATAATGATGATGATAAAAATAAAATTAGCCACCATCACAATCTATACAAACTCTGCCTTATGGCAAATGAGCAGATTGTGCTCATGGTATGATCAAATATAGCAAATTTTGCAGAACGGTCCTGTTAAAAGCTTCAACTTGAATGAAAGTAAACAAGGCAGGAGAAGAATACTAAGACAGAAGAGGATGGCATTCCATCTTCATAGAATTATCCATGATAGTAAATAAATAAGCAGTAGTACGACGGATCATTCATTTTAGAACCTTCAGATGGACATCTTGTACGATAGCGAAATTTTTGGGTACAATCCCTGTTTCATTATTCTCAATCATCTGTTTGCATTATCCTCAAATAATAACATTTAAATAAATACAACCGAAAAACGAGTTGTGTATTTTAAGTATGTCCTAAATAAATGAAAAAAGATGTGGATATGATACGGCAGAACAGCCCAGACAAGCGTACATAGAAGATACAAGAAGGTCGCGAAACTCGAGAACATTTATAAAATGGATATGATATGTATTATGGAGCCTATCATGTTATTTCGCAAAACATTTCTCGGAAAATAATACAAAGATCGAAATATTACGGGAGATCAAAATCAAAACAATGTTCTTTGATATGAAATCTTATTTATTATTTTATCCGAATATCGAGTTGAATGTTACACAATAAAAAATGTTATGTGTGTTATTTGAAAAAAATCAAATAATAATACACAGTGTCACAGTGGTGAACAAAAATAAGAAAATAATTTTATTTTTTCGTTAAGGCGATTGTCTTGCAAAGTGAGCAAATTTCACAATTTTTTTCTCATATCCTCTTGCGTTTTTTATCACATTTTTGTACGGAAAGATATCATATTAAAATTTATTAATCAGGTTTCATATATTTTAAATACGGATATCTTATTAAAATGGCGTAAACTAAATTATTTAATCATTTAATAAATAACTAAACCTACGATGTTTTAAAAATGATGAAAATTGCTCCACTTTATGATCCTTTTATGAGTGAATGGCCTCGTGAGATATCACTTTTTCAATTATATTACAAAATGAGCGATTATCCTAAATGGATTAAAATTGTTGCAAAATCTGTGTTTAATTACAATTTATGTTTTAAAAAACACGGTTTTTAAAAAATATTTTATTTTTGTGTATTTTTTCAACCCCATTTACATGGTCGACAACTTTTTTCTTCAATAATCAAAAGAATAGATATTATTATTTTGAGATATAGGGGGAAGCTGTATTAAATACATAGGCGGGTTAGATGACACAGTCACCATTTTCAATGTTTCGCGTTGCTTCGAATATTCTTGATCACGTTCTTGCAAGAAAAGACACGCATCTTGACCATAGAGAAACAATTCAATCGACTGTTAAGTATTTCTGAGAGTATACGTGATTTTATTTATTCGCATTCGATTGTTTTTGTTCAACATTCCAAGCCATATATTTATGTGACGCATCTCGATGGGACGGATACGTGTGTGTGTGTGCGAGCAGGATAGTACATGCTGGGCGAGAGGCATTTTCAGATTGAGCGCTTAGCTAGGAAGACGCAAATTTATTGCTGCATATTACTGAATAACCTCGTGAAGTGACATTTTAAAAATTCAGAAGACCGAAAGAAAAAACAAAACATCACATATTTCTTATATTTAGTTCTTCTTCTTCGGCCTTTATCTCTCCACTGCTGATATAGGCCTCTTTTCCATACCCTTCCATAATTTCTTGTTGTTTGCCAAGTTTTATATTTAATTATACCTGGTTTTGTTTCTTTTTCAAGTTTGATTAACTTCAATTGATTTATTTAGAGTTTGATGTTATTAATTATGTTTTTATATGATAACATAAATACAACTTAAAATAGTTGTGATACCTGGAGTAAAATGACACACAAGATGGGGTTAGAGAGGGAAAAGTAAATCAATTTTATAAATTGTTTTAGCTTTCAACGCCAAAAGCAAGACAAATAATATATTAACTGTGAGGAAAGTATTAGAAATTGATCCAGAAACTGAAAACTGACAACAAACTGAAAAACGTTCTATCGTGATCTTTGTTTGAAATATAATAAAAAATAAAGTATTTTATTTCACCTCATCTGAGTGGGATAAAATGAGTTTATGTTTAATTTGTAATTCCCACATGCAATGTCACAACTCGTTGCCTATCTTCTTCGGTTCTTGGTTTCGCTTTCAGCCAGGCCATTTCTCTGTGGTATTTTGGAGCATTGAGTCATCCAGGAGTTCTTTGGTCTTCCTCTGGATTACTGTCGATGACGCTCCATAGACATTACCTGCTTCACTGTGTAGTCTGGTGGTCTCCGTCTTATATGCCAATTCTATCTCAACTATCGTATCTCCAGCTTACTGTTTGTGTTCGTGATACCCAGGCTACCACGAATGCGTGAACTTTTAATCCTGTCTTTTAGTGCTACTCCTACCGACCACCTAAGCATTCTCATTTCTGTTGTTTCGAGTTGCCTAGAGTAGGCGTTGTAGGTTGTAGGTATATAGTTCAGCATTCGGAGCCATATATTATCGCGAGTCTTACAAAAGTCTGGTGTATCTTTCGTTTAAGTTTTATAGGCATTTTCGGGTCACACAAGATTCCTGTTACGGATCTAAATTTTATCCATCCTACACCTATTCTACGGTCAAAATCCGCTGCATATCCTTCTTCTCTGTGAATGAGTGAGCCCAGATATTTAAATGCGCCACAGTTGGCTAATGTTTCCTCATCCAGTTGCATTAAAAAAAATTGTAATTCAATATATTTATTAAATATCCATGCTGTAAGCTTTATTTTAAACCTCTCCGAATGTCATTGTGTACTTCGTTGCTTAGAACAATATTAGATAGACAAGATTATGAACAAACATAATTTTGATTTGCTTGATGTCACTGTGTTTTCGTAATCTCTTAAGTTGTTTCGTAACAATTTTAGTTAGTTGAACGAATATGTTTTTAGTATCTACATATTAGTGTCCTTTCACGAAGAGACTTTTGTCTGTAAAAGCTCTATGCATTTTGGTCAGTTTAAATCCCCCAGACGGCGTTTAAACAATGGGCAAACTGTGTTTATTTATAGAGCAGTTGAACAATGGTATACAGAAAATTAAACTTTGTAATACACACACGTTGAGTTATTTTGTCACTGCTATAGTTTTGAGGCAAGCAGTCCCTCTCACCGTAAGGTGTAATGAATAATTATAATATTTTAAAGAGTTATTAATTACACCTGTAATTAATAATTATAAATAAGAGTTATTTATTACACCAGTAATTAGTAATAATAAATTAGAGTTATTAATTACACCAGACGATGAGAAGAACTGCATCTCTAGAAACTAAAGTAGTGACAAGATAACTTAACGTGTCTGCATTACGAAATTTGATTTAGTGTTAAATAATGGTATATAGAATTTGCGCCAAAGGCGCCATCCAGCCAAGGTTGTTTAAAAATTTCCATCGTATTCATTAAATTGGTCCCATAAGCCGAGCGTGAAGATATTATACATCAAAAAAGTAAATAATCTCTTCCACTTTGCTATTCTCTTCAAGAATCTCTTTAGGAGCATCGCCATAGATGGAAGCAGTTTTATTGTTAGCACTAATATTTATAAATTGAAATTAAAATATATAAATTATTCAGTAAACGTACTCGTCATGGTTAGATCAGCAATGTTTAAAATGTTTTAGAATAACTATTTAAATGTACTGAAAACTAAAACATAAATTTTCGGGCAATTTTTTTTGCCTCACTCTCTAAATAAATGGTGGGCGCTTAGAATATTGATATAGATTACATAATTCTATTTTTGAGGAAGGAAAAGCACCCACGATTCTTTTTGGAGGGTGAGGTAAAAAAATTTGGCCGAAAATTTATTTTCTACATTTTAGAACATTTAAATATTAGCGTATTTTAAAAAAAATACAACCTATTTTGTGAGCTCTTTAACTTATTTCGCATATAATGTTTTGATTAATAAATTGTTGTAATGTAAAATTGTAAAAAAAAAATAATAATAATAAAAAAAAAAATACAACATATTTTGTGAGCTCTTTAACTTATTTCGCATATAATGTTTTGATTAATAAATTGTTGTAATGTAAAATTGTAAAAAAAAATAATAATAATAATAAAAAAAAAATACAACATATTTTGTGAGCTCTTTAACTTATTTCGCATATAATGTTTTGATTAATAAATTGTTGTAATGTAAAATTGTAAAAAAAATAAATAATAATAATAATAAAAAAAAAATACAACATATTTTGTGAGCTCTTTAACTTATTTCGCATATAATGTTTTCATTAATAAATTATTATGGAATAATTAATTATTTAATTGATACACGTTTTGTTATCGGGAATATCCCGGTGTGCAAAATTTCAGCTCGATTGGATATTGGGAAGCGGATGAAATATCGATTATAAGATTCCAGTCAAAATGACAAACATTTTTATATTATTTTTTATTTATTTATTAATTAACGCCCTATAGGGCTTTTACAATAGATAGGTAAGTGTACATAATCAGAATTTATAGATAGTTTAAAGAGAAAAAAACAATAACATGTAAACATAATAATGACAAAAGAGAAAAGAAAATACTTAAAATATAGATACAAATATATAAAGATAAATATAAAATAAAGTAAAAAGCAAGTATGTATATAAAAAGCAGAAGCATAAGAAATACATAATATAATAGAAATTTAAAAATAAAAAAATATTAATGTAGAGTGAAAAGATATAGCACAAGCATTGAAAGTAATATTATAATATAAAATATACATACAAATACAAATCAATTATTTAAGTCCAATTCGACAAATAATAGTAATCTTTCAATAAACCATTTAATATATATTTGAATAATATACAGTTATTGGCAAAGACGTCCAGTTGCTCGTGTCTGTTTGCTAGTCTAGGAAGCCTTTACAGTGGGGAATTAAAGATATATTTAGTGGCTGCAGTTTCCACGGCAATTTCCACATGTGAAGCTATGTAATTTAGATTCAGCGAAGCTCATGCTAAACTTTGTATTGCATACCACAAAGTCTTTTAGTAAGCTCTTTACCTCGGCCACTTCAGAGAAATATCGCATTGTAGTCCAATTTGCCGGGCACTCGCCTTTCTCTGGAAGTCTTGACCGTCTTGTATTCGCCCAATTAAGTAACGGCTTTCCCCCACCCTCGATCCTTTTGAGACGTGTGAAAGGGGTTAGTGCATGTTAAGGGACTCACATGTCGCGCTCACTGCAGCCTTCACGCTTTCAGGATATATGAGGTATATGATGGGGAGAAATTAATAGGGGATGTCGACAAAATGATACAACGACAAAACTTTTTATGAAATGCGATCGTTATTTTTATGCGTTAATAACCACAGCTGATGACGAAAGAGACTGCTCCTCTTAAAACTACATTTAGTAGTAATTCATAACTCATATTGTGGGTGCATTGCAAAATAAAATATATTTTAAAATAAATAATAACTATCATAAAAACGACGTAACTAATGACAATTAGCCCCGAAACATGTGGGAATTTTCAACAATAAGTGGTGAAAGCAAAGTTTATTATTAACTAACTGTTCGTACCCGACGTTGCACGGGTTAAGGATTAAGTAGAAAATAAATTTGTGGGGGGAAACAAAGCCTCTAATTAAAACAATGTTTCCATTTAATCAAGGCTGATATTGATAGGATGTCTGGGGATGAAATATGGTTTACTTTCTTCGTCGGGAATATGTATGCAAATTTTGAGTCTGAATGGTCGAACGGTACTGATTTGAATTGAAAATATATCAGGAGGAAGGGAAGGGTTAAAAGAGGAGGAGGAAAACGTAGCCTACGTTATCCGCCGGGTTCTAAAGAAAATGTTTCCAAATTTTGAGTCCGATCGGTCAAACGGTACAGATTTGCACTGAAAATATATCACAGGGAGGGGAAGGGTAAAAAAGGAGGGGGGAAATGTCGCCTATGTTATCCGCCGGGTCTTAAAGCATAAGTATGCAAAATTTTAGTCGAATCGGACAATTGGTGTAAATAGAATAAACGAAAATGGATAAGAAAACAAAAAAATTGAAAATCTTATTCCAAATTCCTGATTCCAGCTTTTCAATCAAGACACGCCTATTGTGTCTGAACTGATCGTGCTAGGCCGTGCGGTCTAACGACACGTTGATCGCACGTGTCGAAGGTTTTCGGCCTCCAGTCACCGCGAAAACAATTCGTCATCAACTTCACACGTGACGCTGCACCGCGCCCTTTCAACTGTGCTGTTTAAAACTGAACTGCTAATTTATTGACGCCGCCGAAATTTAATTAAAACTGAGAGTTTAACGAAATTCATTCCCACGGTTTAAATTGAATATCTTGAAAATTATGAATGGTCTGGTTCCAGTGCGGTATTTATTACCAAAGCCAAGCCCACGACAGATACGAGCACCGGCACGGTTCAGTAAATCAACTTTGTTCATGTTACCGGAATAGGAATTATATTTGAGAATTAATGACCGTAATAACTGGACGAGATGGTCATAATGTTTAATGGGTTTCGGCCCGTGCGCGTCACGACTAAGAATTTAGAAAAATAAATCTTCATCTAACCCTACTGATAGTGATTCTTTCAACGCTGGGCCGTAGGAATACGTAGCTAACTAAATTTGCTAAAAAAGTACGTTTGGGAGCATGATTTCCATTATTTTAAAATACTCTAGAAGATTTGGGGTGTGTGCTCATAAATTTATAGGCGCAGGAGACGAAGGAGTCCGCCTCTGTTAACTGTTAAGTAATGCGCCTTCTGTGGTCTGTATTGCCATAATCCTCAATTATTAGTGTTTACACGCTTTGGCGGCTACAATGACTTGATAGAAGAGAAAAATATTCATATCACTGGAATATTAAAAAAAAATAAAGGTTCTAGCACGGAATATGTCTCACATCAATGTTCTTACTATTTTCAAACTAAGCTAAATGCTTTTCTTATGAAAATATGTGCTGGTGTCCTGGAATGGGGCCGAACCACCGGCCACCAGAACATTGGCGAGCATCACGACCATTACACCAACAAGCTACTCTTTTTTTATGTATATTTATGATGGTGACCCTAATAACTGGGTGAAAAGGTCATAATGTTTATTGGGGTAGGGTGTGTAGACGCCACGAGTAATAATTTTGAAAAATTAATTATCCTTACCGATTCTAGTATTTTTAACCGTAGGCTAAATTTGTAAGTAAATTTGATTAAAAAGCATAATGGAGAGCACAATTTACTTTTTATAAATGTTGATATCTAACAGCAGTATTCAGCAGATAAAAAGTGCACTGTTAACAATTTCATAACCATACGCACGCGGGTAAGATTATGAGATGTTTGAAATGTACGTTTAGATTTATTTTATTTATCTTTTACGTTGTATTTTTTATTAAGTTATTTTTGTTACTTTTCTTAACTTTTTTGTAGGCATGTCTAATGTGGTGTTTTTTATATTTAAAGAATATTGTAACGTGATTATAGAATTGGAGAAATTTACGCACGATTAGAATCCCTCGTAATGTAGCTATAGAACAAAACTAACGAAACCACTACATTTCAGAACACTCTGGAATGAGCTATAAGAACTATTCGAGGAACTAGAACAATCAGAGAAAGACGGGAAAAAACTACAAATGTCTGGAATGTTCGGAAATATAATAGATTTGCTGCAAAAGTGAAGCTGTGTCAAGGCCACGGTTTAGTTTTATATTGATCTTTCTTCCAGTGCAAGATTAGCGACAAGCCGTGGTGATCTGTGTTACAAACGCGTGAGCGATACCAGTTTCGCGCAGATTAATAAAGCGAAAAACTTACCTGCGATGTTTGAACAGAAATTTCTCGAAAGTTTTACCCAGCGATAATAAAGAATTTAAAAACAAAATATAAATTGCGATTCAGTTTGAGTTAAATGATAGTGTATTCATTTAATCCGTAGTGATTTTAATAATTTATTAATCATTTAATTTATTAAACACTAATAAAAAATATCTAAATAATTTCCAATGTATTCATTTGTCTCCAGTGACAATATAGTACTGTGATTGATCAAGAAGCCAATAATTTCATTTCACGAATTTTCAAAAAATCAATCGATTACTTGACATTACATTGTGAGCTTAATAGTATTTATTGCGAAATTTGGATAAAAACTATCATTGTATGAGTGATAGAAATATTTTTTCACAAATTTTCCAATCCCAGGTTTGAATGTTTAATTTTGTGGATCAGTTAGTGTGCTTATTTTTTAATGAAGACACGGTGGCATTGAAACCGGTCAACGTTTGATTGAAAGTTTTTTTTCAATTAATAATATTGTCCAACTACGAAGATAGCGCTATAAAATTACCGACTGATTAATTACGTATTTTCATTTCACGTGAAAATAATAATATAACACGCAATATTTCGGAATTGTTCAACGTTTTCGATATGCTAAACATAATGCCACATTATTTTAGCAAACGACAAAACCACGTGACTTACTTTACGTGCAATTACGTCGAAATTTATGCAGAGTTTCAATAAATGTATAACTCGGTGGAAGTAGGAAATGAAACCACTCTAGAACTGTAGTTAAATATTAAACGGTTTTATGGTCCAATGAATGAAATTTGTTTTATAACACTGCAATATCGTCGCTGCTCCGGCAAAATGGAAAAGTCCCGGTTTCAGTGATTACACAAGTTCTGTTGATTATTTTAGTTAAGTTAAGTTAGAAAACAGGCGAATATTGTCAGATCAAACCTATATTTTCCAAATAATTCATAACCTTCTCCAAATAAAATGGTTCTCCTGAAATCACCAGCTTGCTAACTTTCCACGTTCCATTCCGACCTATCAGACAGAAGTACCTCTTTTCCCTTCCAATTTATCAAACCCACAATAGGAAATCTTCTCCCATTCCACGTTTATGCTCAGATTATAATTACCTCTTAAATTCAATAGACATTTTAACACTAAATATCGTCATATGGTGAGGCAGATACTAGAAACGTCCCCCTCCCCTCCCTGATCATGTACATTATATACAATACGAGCCCCTTGTGTCTATGTTAAAGTTAAATTTGAAACAATCGGTTAAATGATGTTTTAACTGTCATTGTCAAATTGACTTATCTATGGTTATGTCCAATTTGTGTTACCCTTTAATTGTGGGAGACATTTAATTATTTTTTTTTGTATTTCATCTTACCATGTGATTGTGTCTCTGTGTTGGATGACCAAATAAAAAATAAATAAAAAGTAATAATTTTTTTAATGTATTTCTTTCAAAATAAAATTTTTGAATGATAAAATTCAATCGGAAATAGTAAAACACTTTTGCATATCAGAACTCACTAGAATGGTCTCGTCCGAAAATCATCACTTGACAATCGCCTCGTATATATCGCTCGCTGATTATGCCCGCCCCATCCCGCAGTACCTAGAATGTTCGAGCAGGTTCCAGACTGCTTGAGGATACTACAGAACCTTCCGTTAATTTTCGGATGCTTCTAATATTCTGATTATGAGAAACAATGCAGATCGCACGTTTTTCTCTCATAAAACGATCCATTGCGACTAAATTTTCAAGAAACGCTTGCTCTTACGTTGTTAGCGCATACCTACTTTGCGTGGCTTCCGCGCAGAGATGGTTTAGATTCTGAAAACTTCACTTGTGGCCCATCCTGTATTACAATATAAAATTTTGTCCCTTTGGACAGTTGTTGGTTGGCTTAATATGGTGATAAAAGTATTTAATGAATATAATTTTTAGCTTCAACTAAGAACCTAAGTAGATATAATATAATATTATAAGATATAATATAATAATAAACACATGTAAAAAAATACACAATTTTTTTCATTAAAAATTGTATTCGTTAATACATAACTAGACCAAAGGGAAATAGAAGGATATAAATTGATAATTCATTTAAAATAATTGAAATGTAGACGTTGTGTATTGAAGTAACATAATAAACGATAACTGGAAGGATAACTAATCAACCTTTCAAGTTACTTTGGGTTACTTGTTACTGAGTGAGAAATGTAAATTTCTTGGAGTTCAGCGTGCCTTCTCTTGACCGCAAGCACATATTTAATAATATTATATTCCAAGAACACTTCAAGGAAAATTAATCAAAAAGGTTCTTAGGCCTCGTAAGATATACATTATATTGTTTGCAAACAGTTGAATAATAATTGATATAAATTAACTTTGTTTAAACCACTTATTTATTGAAAAAACTCAACATGTTTCGAAGCCAATGGCTTCTTCGTCAGGAAAACAAAAATAATATTTAAAAATATATATTTTTAATATTTTGATCTATACTTCGATTTTTAATAAATATTATTTTTGTTTTCCTGACGAAGAAGCCATTGGCTTCGAAACATGTTGATTTTTTTCAATAAATAAGTGGTTTAAACAAAGTTAATTTATATCAATTATAATTATGTTACCACAAAATAAATTTGCTACAATAATATGCAAATGGCAATTCAGTTGTTATCTTTCCTAGCTCGGAATGTATTATCAGAAAAAAAAAATCATTTTCAACATTATTATTAGTTAAAAATACTTAATCTCAGATGCGTTATAATCATAAAATACTTAATAAAAAAGTTCATAATATTTTAGGTAATAATAAAGTTTTGATAAAAAAAGTGGAAAGGATAAAAAAAGAAGCATCGAAGGGCATTATGAAAATTCTAGATTTTTCTAAAGCGGCCTAGAGGAGTGTGGATGCAACCTGAAGTTTCCAGTCACAGATACGGGTAAAGTGGCGGAGCTGAGTAGCTATATATAGCTCAATACCGCGCGCCAGGCAATTCCAAGCTAAAGCTGTGATCAGCGAGCGACATAATATGGAGCATTTTCAAGTGCAGATATATTTCGAGATTCCACTAACTATAGTAGGTTATTAATATTTGTTATGTAAATGATGTTCTTTTTTGTCGAAGGTTGAAGGAAAATTTATTTTATATACTATGAGAAATTATGTTTTTGCGGAAATTTTTCTGAATTATGAATTTTTATGAAAATATGAGAAAAATTATTTTCTATACAATGAGAAATTATGTTTCATGCTATGAAAATTTCAAACTACGAACCAGTTCTTGGAAAGAAATAGTTTAGTATTATTATGCCTTGTTATATTAAATCTGATATAAAAGCTCTTAATAAAATTGAAAATTGCTTTTCAGCCTCGAATTATTGAATTTAATTAATTTACATATTCCCGAAGCACAAGATAACAAGGTACCTTCCATTATAATAATATTTAAACTAGATATTAAACTAGATATAGATCATTCACCATTACTTTGATTATGCCGTCTAGATAATGAAAACTGTGGTAACGATGACTCATTTATGAATTTAATAACTAAACTACAATTTAAATGAGTTATTGCTGAATTAGATTAAAAATATAATTTAATTTATTTTAAAATTTGTTGTCTCATAATTCATAATATTGGTTTGTCTTACTGGAGTTTCTGGGTTCAATTCAAAGTTCAAAGTCACAGTAATTTTTTTATAAGATAAATGTTTTTGTAATGTGATGTTGGGCCCCATAATCCGTTATAGCATTAAAAATTAAAAATATATTTTTAAATTTATTAATCGTCGGTAATTTAGATTCGAAAGTATTTTTCCACGTTTTTTAATCTTTGCGGTTTACTTCTACCGCCGAACCTTTCTAGAAATTGTCTTCTTTCTTGCCCTAAATATTAAATTATGCAATACAGTTACACCCTACTTTTATTTTTACGGACACAAAATTATTCGTGAACACATTATTGTCAACTGCATTTGCACAAATATCCAACTGCAGAAAACAGGTTTTAATTTACTTAATATTTTCAAAAAATGAGGGTAAACACAACTCTGTTTCATTCCACTATATTTATTTTGAATTGTTAGTACGTTTTCGGGATTTCTCCCATTGTCAATAACAACACGTTTACAACTTTCTAACAATTCAAAATAAATTTAGTGGAATAAAACAGTGTTATATTTACCCTCATTTTTAACTACTTCTTTCCTATCGACTTTGACTATTTATTTAACGTTGTTTTGCGGACAAAATTTATATTAGTGTATTCCATAAAAAAGCTTATATTTTTGCATTTCAATTGACTTCAATGCATTTGAATCCTTACCAAAAAGAATTATTCGCATAGCTATCAACACACAATCAATTAATACAGCGGAGTAAGTGGAATGTTAACACTTCACATTTCCAATTAAAATAGTCAAGTATACCCGGATGAGTACCCTCTAAATTAATTGCGCAGTCAAAACTCTTAATTCTCGTCCAAACACCAAACACGATGAATATTAGTTTTTTGTCACTGAGTATAAAATTATACAGAGCTGAACTAAACCCCTTGTTTAGGTGAGGGGATTGGGTGAGAGTGGAATTATGTCCATTTTCGCGTATATATAAGACATATAATTTGCAGTTAAAGTATTTTTTTTGCATAGTTAAATCTCATAGCAAACAAAATATATTTTCTTAGAATACATGTTGTTTTTTTTTTTTTTTAATTTCGTTCCAAACCGTGTTTCTCTAAGTAAAAACGTTTTTATATAATTATGCATACAACAGATTCACTAATAAATACATTTTAAGTGTATAAAGTTTAATCTTTCATTTTTTTTTCAAAATTTACAAGTTCGTAGTAACTATGTTAGAATAACCAGTCGCGGAGCCGGACTTGGGTTTTTTGCTCTATTGTAGTTATATTTATCTTTTGTAGTTATAGTTACAACTACATTTACAGCTAATCACATTACACATAATTAACTATGGACTACTCAAGGGAATAATTATTATTAAAATTTGTTTTCTACTATTTATAAACTTAAGATTTTAACCTTTGACCAAGCGAATTGTATATTTTTCCATGTGCAGATGCGTGCAATATTTTTTACGGCAAGCTATATATGATCTACTATGTCATATTTAAATGATCTATTTAATAATACACATAATTAAATACTGTACCAAAAATTGTTACAAATTGTACAAAAAAGCATGATTTTTTAAAAAAATAAAAAATAAAATAACTATGAAGCCTGTAAAACCCTGTTACTATGAAGCCGGAAAAAAAAGCCTGTACTGTGAAAATAGGACTAACTTGCTGGTGTCCTGGAATAGGGCTCGAACCACCAACTACCAGATCACTAGGCGAGCGTAATGACCACTAAACCAACAAGCCACTCAATTGAATTTTCTTAGTACAGTGGTACCTCGACATATGAGTTTAATTCGTTACGTAACTTTGCTCGTATATCAATTTTCTCGTATCTTAAAGCAATTTCCGCCATTAAAAATAATTGAAATGCCATTAATCCGTTTCATCCCCCAAAACGCCAGTCCAATTGTTTTTGTGTCGTGTTTTGAATAAGAGAAATGTATTTATTGATTATTAAAAATGAATTTATTTAGTATTGAATGGCAAATATTGTATAAAAAAATATAAAAGATAATGTAAAGAAATGAACTGGTTTTATAATGTGTTACTATCGCTTAATTTTTTTCACTGTTTTTCTCTTCACTGGATTTTGTCTTTTTGGCCACGCTGTCCTCATTTTCACCTGTAGGCCATTTAAAAAAAAAAACTTGTCTAAGGAGGTTTGTTTCTTCTTCCCTTTCAGAATGCTGCGGAAATTAGTTAGTAAGTGTCATTAAATAGCTCCGATGCACGACCAGTTGCAACTTTTTTTGGGTGTTTCTTTTCCAGGAAAACTAACTGTGACGTTTTTTGAGATACGAGTATGCAGGGCGCAGGTACTACTGTATATAATATGTTTTTTGCCAGCGTAATCAAAATAAAAAATCAATATCATTATACAAATAAAGTTACTACTTATTATATGGAAAATATAAAAGATGTTATTTTTGGACAAATGATAATAAAAGTAACTGACCATTTTAATAAGCATTAAAATAATAAACAACATTAAGATAATAAGTTGATATTATTGATGGATTTGGCTTTTACGTTATAGATTATTATTACAGATATTAAATAATATTAAAATTGTTGCCTCTACCTGATTAAAATAATGTTTTATATATTTCGTACCACTTATCAGTTTCGAGATTCTGTTTCTCTGAAAACTTATAAAAACTTCGATGTGATAGTGTAAGAATATCTTTTATTCAAAATTGAATGAGGAAGACTCCCCAATTTTTTTGCTACCAGCTACGAGA
>JADDOH010020030.1:0-15634 GCA_016648135.1 Agrypnia vestita | reverse complement strand
ATTAAGTGTAGATAAAGTTATTTGAATTAAATTCAAAATTTCGTTAAATAAAACAGCTCGACGAAAAGATGTTGTATTTTCACCCCCGATTCCCACCCTTGGATGTCTACTTAAAGATGAAAATGGAAGAGTTTTTTAGCCAATAAAGCCATTGATAAGATCCGACTGAACTACAGAATTTTGAAAACATAAAAAATTCGGCCGACTTCTACACGATCGTACGTCATAGTTCGTGTTTTTGGTTTATTGAAAAAACAGTTGTATGACTGCTAGAAGGTACTACATATCTATTTGTGAATGAATATTTCTCCCTTCTGCGACCAGCCCGTCACTCCTAACATGTATAATCTAAGCGGAAGGTATTTTAGTATCGCTTTTGTAGAGCTATTTGCTACTGGAGAGATTCTTCTTAATATATTTTAATAAATTAAAATCGGGTGTTTATAAATTGATTTGTAATGATTGTAATTATTTTTATATAGGAAAAACGTGTAGAAATTTTGAAGTTAGAGTTAAGGAACACTTAAGGTGTTTAAATAGTAATAATTATTCCGAATTTGCTAAGCATCTTTTGGCTATGGATCATTCTTTTGATATTAATAAGGGTTTACAAATTTTGCATACAAAATATGCAGAATCACAATTTGATAAATTAGAAATTTTGGAAATAAGAAAGAGTGAAAATAGAAAATTGAATGTTGTAAATAATCAGGACCTTTTTGCAAATAGTCATCTTTTAAATTTATTTTCATGTTAAGTAGGTACTTTATATTATCATTTTCCATATATAACTTTTTAATATTTTGATCAATACTTCGATATTTAAATTTCATTTTTGTTATCCTGACGAAGAAGCCATTGCCTTCGAAACATGTTTAATTTTTTCAACAAATAAGTGGTGTTTACAAAGTCAAATTATGTCACCACAAAATAAATTTGCTATATTTGAAGAAGAAAATATTTTAATCATTTAATAAAGAAAGAGACTTCAAATAAATTGACGGCAACGCACGGGGCAACTATGGTATATCGTTTATTTGATTTTTTTGTACGTATTTTCTAATTGGTTAATAAATTTGTTTTTAATAAAAGATAGTAAATTGGTTAATAAAATTAATTTCGCGTTTCGCAGCTCTGACGCAGGTTATATCACTCTCCGAACGGGGATCGTCGGTCCGCGAGGATTAGGGGTAGGTCCTAACTTTTGCCCCCGGAACGATCGGCCCGGGATAAACAGCGAGCCATCAAGTCGGTCGCGTCATGAAAGGGTCCCCAAACACGGCGGCGTGAAGGACAATAAGGAGCGCCGGCGGCCCACAAAGCGACGCCGTTAATGAAAGCATTAATTGCCTTCCATTGTTACACGGCTGCCCCGGCCGGCCATTGCTTTCACCGGGTGACGCGGAGGTCGCCAACTACCTTTTATTTAAAAAAATTATTAATCAATTAGAAATGACATACATAAAAATCCTAGCGTAGTATCCTAGCGGAAGACCTCGACCCAGAAACCGAAGTCAAATGCAGAATTGAAGCATCGCGAGCTGCTTTTAACAAAATGAGACAGATATTCTGCGATGACAATCTTAACCTGAAACTTCGACAGCGACTGGTCAAATGTTATATATGGTCAGTCCTGCTGTACGGAGTGGAATCGTGGACCCTCAAAGTGAGTAGCATGAACCGGCTGGAGGCTTTCGAAATGTGGATACATCGGAGAATGCTCCGGATACCCTGGACGGATATGGTCAGCAACACAAGAGTTCTTCAAAGAGCTAGAGTGAATAGAGAGTTGCTGACAAATATCAAAATCCGAAAGGTATCGTATTTGGGTCATGTGCTCAGAGGAGAAAAATATGAATTGCTCCACCTGATTCTTATGGGCAAGATAGAGGGTCGTAGAGGTGTTGGAAGGAGACAAATTTCCTGGCTCCGCAATATACGCGACTGGACGGGCATAAGAAGTGTTGGAGAGCTGTTTCGTGCTGCCCAGGACAGGGACGCTTTCTCTCGGGTGATAGTCAACGTTGGGGGGACCTGACATGACACCAAAAGAAGAAGAAGATACATAAAAAATCAAATTAACGAAAAAATATTTAAATGCCACCGGGACTCGAACCGCGGACCTCACATTCTAACCGGGAATGGCGCGTTATCCAATTTATATGCCGACTATGACTTTGGCCGACTAGCCGACTAGCCGATTAGTTGGTTGTAAAGAGGCCGACTAGTCGTCCAAGCCGATCACGGATTCGGGGGTATTCGGCAATGTCCGTGATACTTCGTTTAAAGCTGATTCGCGCGCAAGTCGCAACCGCCGTCCGCGAGCGTGCCGGAACATGTTTTGTTTACTTCGCATTGTCTCCTGATTTTTTGCTTTCTTTATAAGTAATTTTAGAGACTGATTACCTAGTTGTTACCAAAGGAAAGGTTGTTTTACATTTCAAAATGTGTAAGACTGATTCTGAAATAAAAATATTAATTACCAACAAGGTTTTTATTTAATGTAATTCCTTCTTTATATATTTTATAGAAAACTAGTTGTGCCCGCGCGGTTTCACACGCGTAGATTTTTAGTACACTGTTTGGATCGCCATAGAACTTTCGCGAAACTTCTAGAACATTTTCCTTCCAGAACTTTCAAGAAATTTATCGAATGTACAGGAATCTTCTAGACACACCGACACACTCAGTTTAGAACTTTATAGAATTTTCGGTAATTTTCTAGAACCTTCTCCTTTCAGAACTTTCTAGAGCAGGTTTCTCCGGAACCTTCTAGACTCACCGACACAATCAGCGCGCCTATTTTGAAACAATCTGAAGCATTCCCATAACAAAACAATGTGCTAGAAAGCACATTTTCGGAACCCACTCCCACCCACGCACAGCCTCCCCTACCAAAATCGCATATTTTCGATGTAACACCAAGGGCTATCCACCACCATAACCACCGGTGGGTGGTTGTGGAGAAAACTTGGCGGATAGGAAACACGGGTTTCTTTTTATACATATATATTGATTAGAAATGACATACAGAAAAAATCAAATTAACGAAAAAATATTTAAATGCCACCGGGACTTGAACCACGGGCCTCGCATTCTAACCGGGAATGGCGCGTTATCCGATTTCGTGACTATTGCATTATAAAAAGTGGATTGCTTTAAAAATGGAATATAACATGTTAATCAATTAAAAAGAGACTACATATAAGGTTGAAAAATTTTCGTTAACTTACCAGAGTGCCATGGCGAAATTGGATAACGCGCCATTTCCTGTTAGAATGTGAGGTCCGTGGTTCGAGTCACGGTGGCATTTAAATATTTTATTGTTAATTTGATTTTTTCTGTACGTCTTTTCTAATTGATTAATAAAAATTGTTTAATAATTCACAGAACTCTGTTCTGAAATTACAACTTCACAATAAGAATGTGTTTCCTTTAATATATATTTTATTAATTAAAAAAATATATTTTGGTATATGAAAGTGAATTAGATAGGGGGATAGAAGCCACAAGCCAGGTAGGACGATCCCTGTATTATCCCGTACTTAGAAAAGCGGAGGTTCAAAGTTGGCAGTATTCAAATCAGTTTTCAGGCCAAACCTAGTATACGGCCACGAGCACTGGATCTTGACCGAAAGAACCCGCTCAAGGCTACAGACCACCATGTGGGATTTCTAAAAGAACTATTGGGAGTTATCAAAAGGGACAGAATCAGAAATACTCAAATAAGAGAATGTCTCGAAGTAGAACCCTTATTGACGTTTATCGAGAAATCACTGTTGCGGTGGCTGGGACATATCTTACGGATGCCAGCAGATAGACTGCCAAAGCGGATATTCCAGGTAAGACCAGAAGACAGAAGACCAAGGGGCCGTCCTAGGAGGAGCTGGCGAAAACAGTTGGAGGACTGGTGCGAAGCGAGGTTGCAACTAAATTGGGCTGACGTGGAGAGCGAAGCCCGAGACAGGAAGAGTTGGAACCTTTAATGCGGTGCAGGGACCCCGACCCATTAGGATAAGGGGTAGAAGAAGAAGAATAAAGGAGAAGATTATTTTAGTACAAGTACCTTCCAAAAAATTTAAAAAAAAATGTTTTTAATGCAGTCACCGAGGATTATTAATTAAGAATGCATTGAATTCGATATTTTATACGAAAAATAGCTCTTTCTTTTAGAAAAACATGTTTGAAAATCATTATTTAAAGCAAATGCAGTAAAAATGTATTTTCGTAACAAAGCGCGACTTACTTAATAAGACATTACATTTTTTAAGAATTTTTAGTTTGACATTTTCATAATTGTTTCAAAAGTTACATGCTCATAGTAATTTTTTTAAACCAGTCAAACTTACTGGAACCAGCCGTGGAACGTGTGATAAGAAATGTTTTTACATATACCTAATTGTTCATTTTTTAAAAATTATATTTTACTAATATTTTTTTATATTTTTTTTATGGTTTTATGGCTTTCAAAAATGTTTTTACTTTTTATTGCTTAGTTTTGTTTAAAAAATTGGAAAAAAATATTTTTAATAATTTATAAATAGTAAAAAAAGTATTTCTTATTAACATATCTTAGCATATTTCACATAAACAATAATTTTTTAAATAATACATAATAATTAAAGAAGTAAATTAAAATAAAAACATGAGTAGTATCAGTAATGAATGAAACATAATAAAACAAATAATAATATTAAATAAAGTAACATAAAGATAAGTCTAAATATATTTAAATCTTGCATAGCAACATTGATGCAAGATTTAAATAAAGTTACTCACTTACTTACGCAAGATACTTGTTATGTATAGAGAAGGGGGGAAATTTCACTTATATTATCCGTCGGGGCCTAAATAATAAGTACGCATAATTTTGGTAAGATCGGACAAACGGTGTAGATGTGTATAAAGAGCAGAAAGACAGACAATGAGTTTTATAGGTATAGATTAAAATAGAATAATATGATAATTATAGTGATGAGAATTTTCAAAATATCACACTTTAACAGGACAAGAGGCCCAATAACAAAAGTGAAACACGTCACAAAACACCAAGGCTTGAGAAAAACATAAATTAGTTGTGACCTCACCGGGAATCTAACCCGGAACCCTCAGTGTGGGAGCCCGTGTCATGCCCCCTGAGCTACGAGCATCGCCAAAATATTACGAGATATATATATGTGTCAAAACAAAACTGACTATTTTAAAATCTGTGTACAGGCCCACCCTAATATATGGCCATCAAATTTGGATCCTGACGGAGAGAGTGAGAGCAAGGATCCAGGCTGCCGAGATGAGTTTTCTAAGGGGGGTAGCGGGAGTCACACTGATGGACACAGTGAGAAGTGCCGACATAGGGCACACACCTGGTATAGAGCCCCTACTCCTACACATAGAACAATCACAAATGAGATGGCTTGGACACGTGCTAAGAATGCCAGAAGAACGATACCAAGAAAAATCCTCTTGGCAACCCCGGAAGGAAGACGGCCGGTGGGCCGCCCCTGATTAAGCTGAGAGAAGCAAAAGAAAATGTGTATGAAAACAGAATGGGTCTAGGCTGGTTGACTCATGCAGAAGCAGCGCAAGTCAGGGGAATATGGGAGCCTTGTCGAGTCTTTGGGTCCCCGACCCTGCTAGGACAAAGGGATTAAGATGATGATGATGATCTTTTATTTTGATTTTTATTAAAATATATTCTCAAGAAAAGTCATGCTTCAACGTACTCACTGCTGTAAATTATTTTGAATACAAGTATACGAATGTAATATAATAGTTTGCACAATAAATGGTTGTTGCTGTAGTTAAGTTTGTGTTCTTAGTCCTCCTCACTAGGGGTTCCTGTGTTGAGGCGGACGAGTTTTTTCCTATTTCTTTTCTTTTTTTAAATTTCTATGTCGTTTTTAGTGCTCTCTTTAATTTGTCTACATCAGTTCATTTAGCCATACTTTTAACTTTTTTCAACTCTACTTAACAAGCTAACATTAAGACTTACCTAATGACTATCTCTGTTATAACCTTATATGCGTGTTACTAGAGCAGGCCTAACGCGCTTGTACTAGGGATATTGGACTGAGTTTTAAATAAGTAATGTATTGTTTTTTTATTTATTTTATACCCAGTATTGGTAGTATATCGATAAAAATAAAATAAAGTAATTTAGATTAGATTATTAATTAACTTTTTAAAAATAATATCTCTTTTAGCGATATGTCGACTATGACTTTGGCCGACTAGCCAAGTAGTCGGTTGTAAAGAGGCCGACTAGTCGGCCAAGCCGATCACGGTTTCGGGGGGTATTCGGCAATTTCCGTGAAGCTTCGTTTGCAGCTGATTCGCGCGCAAGTCGCAATCGCCGTCCGCGAGCGTATCGGAACATGTTTTCGTTACTTCGCATTGTTTCTTGATTTTTGCTTTCTTTATAAGTAATTTTAGATACTGATTACCTAGTTGATTACCAAGGGAAAGATTTCTTTACATTTCAAAATGTGTAAGACTGATTCTACAATAAAAATATTTATTAACAATGTTCTCAATGTGTGGGATGTGTTCTCTCTCCTACATTGTTGAATCTATAGTCTGACATGGTCTTCAAAGAAGCGCTAGATAATACAAACCTTGGCGTGAAAGTCAACGGTGTGGCTATCAACAACCTCCGATATGCTGATGACACCGTTTTGCTGGCAGATAGTCTTGAAGACCTGCAACAACTACTCAGTAAAATTAATTCCACTGGCAAACAATATGGTCTAAACGTAAATATTAGCAAGACTAAGTTTATGGTTTTTAGCCGAGAGAATCATCCAAATGTGTGCCTTCAATCAAAGGGTGTCAACATTGAGAGAGTAAAACAGTTTAAATATTTGGGCAGTATTATTACTGACAGTCTGGACCCTGACACGGAGATCAAATGCAGAATAGAGACAGCCCGTGCATCTTTTAATAAGATGAAAAGTCTTAAACTTGAAGCTCAAACAGAGGTTGATCAAATGCTATGTATGGTCAATTCTACTTTACGGTGTTGAAGAATGGATGCTGAAGGTGAATACTTTAAATTGCCTAGAGGCGTTCGAAATGTGGATACATCGTAAAATGTTAAGGATATCTTGGACTGACATGACTAGTAATATTGAACAATTACGTAGAGCAAATACAAACAGACAGTTACTCAACACAGTAAAGCTCCGTAAAATTTCATACTTTGGTCATATAATGAGAGGCGAAAAGTACTCCATCCTTCAGCTCGTCATGAAGGGGAAGATTGAGTGTCGCAGAGGGGTCGGAAGGAGGCGGCATTCCTGGCTTGGAAACATCCGAGAGTGGACCGGGATAAGAAGCGTGGAAGAGTATGTATGTGTGTATATGTATATTTTTAGATATAACTTCATAATATAATTGTAATATACATATTATGAAATAAATAAAAATTGAATTATATTGAATTGAATTGAATTGAAGAGCTGTTCCGCACTGTCCTGGACAGGGAAATTTTCTCCCAGATGATCGCCGACGTCGGGGTGACCCGACATGGCACATGAAGAAGAAGAAGATTAAAAATTTAGGTTCTTATTTAATGTAATTCCTCCTACATACATTTTATTGAGAATTACATACAAAGTAAAAAGCCGGATAGTCGGCATTATCGACTAGTCGACGACTAATCAGAACATCACAAATCTCTTCTTTTTGTTGTGTGCACTATTTTCCAATTAATTTGCAACAATCGAGTGGCGCTCGGACCACCGTGTGCATGTCGCACATAATTATTCCGGTCGCACAATGTGGAGGTGTGATACCTTAATTAGGCAAACTACCCCGCGCAGGACAATGGGGGAGTGTCCAGCGCGGGAGCGGCTTCGTAATATTCATTTTTCACTGCGCGACCCGCGGCTAATGGGACGTGGTAATCAACTGTGCAGTACCGGCTCACTGGTACGCAAGTACTGTCTCCTGAATTTCAGGATTTTTTCAGATAAATGTCTTATATAAAAGGGGTACAAAGGCAAAGGTAGCAATACCCAAAAAGTTTGAAAAATATTTTTATTCATTTAAGGATTTAGAACGTATTGAATTCAAAATTTTATAAGATACACTAACCGTACACCTGTGAAAAATTACGGAACGAAATTTGTATATATGATTTTTAGTAACTCTTAGTCATATTTGTGTATTAACCTTAACATAATATATTGAAATAAATATAAATATGTAATAGTATATTTTTTCCAATAATAACCGGATTTATTTATAAATACATTCAGTTAATTTACATTTTTCATATTTTTTGTGGCTCAAATATCATTTGCACAGTAATGTTTAACTTTCAAATTTTACAAACAAATTAACAAACATAGTATATATTACAACATATGCACTGGTTTAAAATATGCCTATTTAAAATTATGTCTAATCCAACCGAAATATGTCAATTTTATGTATTTAGTATAATGCCACTTTCATAATAAGTTCACGTATACTTACTTACTCGTGTTTTCAATTTTTATATTATTCATGTGTTTTATTGTATTACATTTTTACTCTTTTATGTTTTCAAATCTTTCCATAAGTTATGTGTTTTATTAAATTATATCTCTACTCTTCTATATGTTATGTTTTCAAATGCTTCTATTATTCACACGTTTTATGTATAATTCTATTTCTATAATTTACACACATATGTTGTTGTGTTGATATTATTGCATTGTAGTTAAAAGGCTATTTAGCCGTGTATATTAAATAAAATTAAATATAGTTATAAGTTTTTAGATAGAACTTTTTTAGAGCACTTTTTGATTTGTACAACTTCTCCTCCTCTAGGCAGTGTTCGTAAAAAACGCATGGCTCGACCATTATTTCGTCGACTTTAGTTGTAAAATAGGTCACCACGAAAATACCTTTATTTAAACGAGATAATATACAGCCTATGTGCACCCTAAAGGTCCATTCTAAATATTGGCGAAAGAATTTTTAAAATCGAAAAAGGGTAAGAAGTTTCGGAGATTTCTTCATACGTCCAAACTTACAAACTCTTATTACACATTAGTATAGATTTATCTTTAACTTGATACATGACATAGGAAAAGGAGCCGCTCATCTCACTAGGAAGAACCTGTGCTGAGAGGAGCAGCGCATAATGTAATGAGAACTAATATAAAAATAAAACAAAATACTACATAACTATAAAACTAATCAATTAATTGAGAATATAAATATAAAATATGGACAGATATTACAGAATACAAAAGCAATAGTGAAAGTAAAAAGAATATATTTAAAAAATTATACCTAATTTTCGCGAATATTAAATAATTAAAAAAAAAAAACTTTTGTGTGTAGTTTTCTGGGATATTGTGCCGTCTATATGTGGCCTCTCAAGCCGACGTTTTGGGTCTCAATGCAAGGTCCATCATCAGAGCTGATGCGACGAGTATGTATTGTTGTGTAGGTTAAGTACTTCTTTATGGTATTGCATCAACACATACTCATCACATCAGCCCTGATGACGGACTCCGCAATGGGATCTGAAACGTCGGCCGGCTAGGTCACATATGCACGGCAGAATATCCCAGAAAACTATACACAGAAGATTCTGAACAGCCGTGAAATCCTGAGAACATTTAAAAAATACAGTTTAACGAGCAATAAATTATGACCTGTTTTCGACAGTTGAGTATTGCATAATATGTATATGCAAATGCGGGTTACAATTATCATTCACGAATAAATAAATAAATATAAATTATCACATGGTACATAAAAGGTAAGAATTAACAGGAAATAAGAATTATTCAAATAAATAGGGCATACAAAGTAAGAAAGATATGGAGCGAAATGAAAGACTAAGTAATTCAGCAATAATTATTAACATAAAAAGAAAAGTAAGCATTAGTAAATAAATAATTTTGTGTCAGAAAGAAGTTGTAAAAGTTGTATTAATTTCTAATTCGTTCATTCTCTACTCTATCGTTAAATGATTAAAATCATTACAAATCAATTTTAGGTAACCCAATTTATTGTAAAATTATTATTGTTATTTTATTGTAAAAATCGCGTCATGTCTATTTTCGTGGAGCTCCTCTTCCGTGACTGACATGCAACTCTCCCCGGTACGCGTCTGTTTGAGACAGAAAAGATTTCAGGTCGGTTAACTAAAGCTGGCGTGTACAACACATTCACACATTTCCCCGCGCATGCGCCCGGGGAACTATGTGAATGTGGCACGTCGCACTGTATACGCATCTCGAAAAATCTCTCTGTCTGTCACGCACGCGGCCAAGCTATGAGCGTGACAGAGACTGCTATTGTTTTGTTTTTACTACTATTAAGAAATACAGCGTGATATTTTTTTTTAATTCCTTGAACTCGTCCACCAGTCAAAGTCAACCGACGCGCATTGTAATGTTACTGGTTTATTTAGAGGTTGAATAATATTAAAAAGTTAAGGTTGTCATTACGGTCGTTAGACATACGTTAGACCTCCACCTCCGCGGGTAAAGGTCGTCCTACTGATGACGTTGGATAAGTATCCAACGAAACGTCGAGATTCGCTTCTCGGTAATACATACGGTGCTTATAAAATATCTGAAATTACAGTTACATAAGTTGAATAAAATGTTTTCTGAAAAAATTGGGTCTGGCAAAACATTAAGAGGACAATCTCGTGAAATAGTGTATAATGTTTTTAACTATTACATGTATCATTATAAAAACAGTGATGGAAGTAATCTTTTTATGAAGGATTTGTTAGATTTAACATCGCAAGCGACTGGAGTAAGACATTCCGATGGTGAATCATAAAATTCTTCTTGTGATGAATATTTAAGTGACGTAGAAGAATTAATTAGTAATTCTGATTAGAAACAATACTGTAAGAAAATAAATATTATATTTCTTACAATATCCCATTGTGTATTTTATTTTATCGCAACTTTTAACTCTTAAAAGACTGTGCTAAAAAAAAACTTTGGGGACGGTGGAGTAACACAGCGTTACCTGATTAAAAATCGGCGTAGTTTTTAATATGTGATAAAATATACATAAATACGATACAGATAAGACTTTTAAAAGGTCCCTTTATATAACTTTATATAACATACATATTAGCATTATTTTAGTAAATTATTATAAAAGTATGGCAAATCGAATTTGCGTGCGCTCCCGCCGATGTTTCATTGGCAACTGAATACAACGAAGCGGTCGCCAGCTCGCTTCAGTCGCCTGCACTCCGTCTTTGTCTAACACATGTTACCCGACTCTACCGTACTCTTTCTATATTGTTTTGCTTTCGCCGAAACCCAAGCAACCGCCATCTCTGTCCTACATTAAATGTATGGTATTATCGTGCTCTTTCTTGCTCGATTTAACTGCGATGTACAATATTCTGCTTTCTCTTGCACACTGGCCGAAAATACGAGAGTAATGAATAAATATTTTTTAATTAAAAAATCCGTACATTCCTAACAGTTTAATTTAGTAATTTTGGTGTGAAAATGTCTATTCGATGATTACAAAAAGTGTAACGTTTTAGTTTTCGTAAATAAGGTAGATATTTCATATTTTGTATGACAGGTAGACCTACGTTACATCACCGACACACAGGAGTTAAAAACGGTGGTTTAATATAACAATCCTCTGATGAAATGTAGATTATGTATGAGATTATCAAACGTCGTCATACCAAATGCCTTTAAAAACATTGCATTTTTAATCAGTTAAAATATTAGGTGTAACCATAAGTAATCAATTATTTAAGTGGCAACAAAAAAGAATTTAATTACATTTAATTTTATTTTTAATCGATTTAACACCCATCATTATCTAGAACCTTTTGCCATCTTGTTGGTAGACTTTTAAGAAAAATATTCTTTTAGGTGTTATTAAGCGACATTATCAAACTTCGATCGCTATCAGACAAGTCAAAATAACCATCGGAAAATTTTCTAAACCAACGTTGGCACTTATTTACTTTCAATGCGTCTACATACACATGACAAATTTTCTTTTTTGCAACCGTTGCATTAACACCCGATCAAAAATGAAACAGAATGCAATGACGTTAATGTTCTTCAGTTAGTTGATTGTCCGCCATTTTACAATAGAGTAATAAAAAAAAATTATTTTAATTGTCACAAGTCACAAGACAACTGATTATAATATTGCGTATAAAGCACGTCTTTACACGTTCACTTTACTGAGCTTGACTGAAGCAAACATTCCACACCAAAATGAATTGATTTCTTATGGGTACACCTATTAATATACAACGATTTTTTCATATATGCTGTATAAGTGTATTTATTATATATACTATATTTAAAATAAGTATACATATATTAAAAGGTGTATTGAAAGATTACTAGTTTTTGTCGAATTGGACTTAAATAATTGATTTGTATTTGTATATATATTTTTTATTATAATATTACTTTCAATGCTTATTATATATTATGTATACATTTTGTTACTATCCATGCATATGATTTTATATATATATTACTCTACTTTCACTATTGCTTTTGTATTTTACAATATACACTGTTCTTATGATCCACATTTTATATTTAAATACTCAATTAATTAATTAATTAATTTTATAGTTATATAGTATTTTGTTGTATATCTTTATTATTTTTTGTTCTCAATATATTGTTCAGCTGCTCATCTCGGCACAGGTTCTTCCTAGTGAGATGAGCGGCTCCATCTCCTATGTCATGTAACAAGATGAAGATAAATAAATATAAAATAAATGCTTGTACTATATCTTTTCACTCTACATTAATATCTTTTTTGTTTTTAAATTTCTATTATATTATGTTTTTCTTATGCTTCTGCTTTTTATATACATACTTGTTTTTTACATTATATAATATTTATCTATATATATTTGTATCTATATTTTAAGTATTTTCTTTTCTCTTTACGTCATTATTATGTTTACATGTTTTTTTTTCTCTTTAAACGATCTATATATTCTGATTATGTACACTTACCTATCCATTGTAAAAGCACTATAGGGCGTTAATTAATAAAAAATAAATAAATGATAAAATTGCATTGGTGTGAGTAGTGTGTGCGTGCCAGCTTTAGATAACAGACCTGTACTAAGTACTTAATTTAAAACGCCATTTTTGCAGCGCGCGGGCGCAAGAGCGGCGCGGGGCAGTTAGCCACCCCTGACCAATAATTAACTCCGACACCATTATGCACCGGGCCGCTGGCGGGCGCTGAATGGATGTCGGCCGCCATTGTGCGCGCCGCGGCGTTAGTCCGCAATATACGGCGCTGGCCAGCGGCGTGCGGGCGGCCCCACTCGGGGGGCACATTAGCTGGCGAGTTTCATTTTGTTGTGTCTAGATAAAATGCGCTCCGACGGAAATATTATCTGCCCCTCTGTTGCACACCGCATGCTCTCAAAAAGTGTTGTTTTAAAATAAAATATTTTGACTGTTTTTAATTAGTACATATATAAAATAAAATTTAAATTAATTATTATAATATGTGTATAATTGTATCCTATTAACAATTTAGGGAAGCGTTGCGTATTCGTGGAATGGTAGATGTATATTTCTCACCGAAAATATCAAAGAAAGTCTGTGGGCGCGCAACGGAGGTCCGCCCGATCCGGCGGCGGAGACACGACTGCCTCTCTTCGTGCGCGAGATCGTATACGCTATTTGAGGCACTTGCATAAAATCGCTGACAATTCATTAACAGTAATTGCAGTACGTATTGGGCGCTCTTGAATATCCGTATTCAAAATTTTATGACGTAATTGTTCAACCTAACCTAGCGATATTGCCTTAACTTCAAACGTCTGTGTGACCCGTATGCATAAATACATGGCAAAATTGTTTTGTCATCTGTTATCTGCAAAGTCACCCGAACTCAAATGTCAAAATATACGAACCTTGTTATCAACTGTAGTATACATTTACGGAAAATATTTCAGGTTTGATTTTATGACGTAAATCTGGCGGCCAGTTCGAGCTGCGTCTCAATTATAAAATAGAAACATTCGATACTTCTTCTTTCTTCTTCATCAGCCTTCCTTTTTCCACTGCTGGATATAGGCCTCTTCCTTATTTTTCCATTCTTCCCTGTTGTTGGCTAATTGTAGCCATTTCTTACCCCCCACAGCGACAATATCATCGGCCCATCTCTTTTGAGGTCTTCCGATGCCTCTTTTTATTTTCCCAAGGTCTCCATTTCAGAATTCTGGGCCATTTTAGCTTCGCTACACGATCCATGATATCGACTACTCTAGTTCTGCGCCTAATTTCGTCGTTTCTAATTCTATCTTACTCCTCATCAAGGCTTACTCCTCATCAAGGCTTACTCCAAGCATGGATCTCGCCATGGTAACACGCATTGTATGAACTGTATCTCTCATTCGATACAGTTCATACAATGCGTGTTACACCGCCTGCCAACCGCAATATTTTCATTTCAGTTGTATGCAGCTGTTGTTCGTGCTTTTTGGATGTTGCCCAGCATTCTGCATTATACACAACATTTCACCACTGTTTTATCCACGTTACCTTTGGTTTTGATAGGCATTATTTTATAGCAGAGTACCTACCTACGCCAGAGATCTCTTTTTCAACCATGCTGTATTGATACGGCGATTGACATCCTCATCTACACGAGCGTTAGCCGTTAACATGAATCCATGGTATTTAAAGTGTGACATTTTGGGGTTATACTGCCATATCAATTAATAATATTATGCACACAGCTTTGTTTTGTAGTATTTGTAGTTCCTTCTTCTTATTTTTCTTTTTTGTAGATCGGATGATCTGTGCTACAGAAATCTACGCCTCCTGGGATGACGAGGTACAGCCATCCCCCCATCTTTTCGGTGGTCTTCCCGTGGTCGTCGTCCAGAGGGGATTTCACTCGCTGCTGTATGCACGAGTCTGTCACTGTCCATTCTGGCCACGTGATCCCGCCAGAATCTTTTTCTGGATCTACTCCAACGTGCTGTCCTCTATTTTGCAAATTTTCCTTATGTTTTCATTTTGGACACGGTCACGTAGTGTTTTTCCAGTAATGGCAGCACCTTCATTTCAGTTGTTCTGAGGAGTGTCAGTCCGCGTTTCTACAGCTTATGTCATAATAGGTTGCACGCATGTCTTGTGTATTTTGACCTTACTTTACGTATGCATATTTTTGTTTTTCCAGACCAAAAATCTTGAGACACCCTGATACAGTGGATGCTCTGTTAACTTGCTCCTTTACTACGTTAACTAACTAGTACTTTAAATTAAAATTAATACTTTTCTAATATATTTTTATTTATTTTTTATTTATTTATTTATTTATTTATGGGAAACTAACAGTACATATAAAGAGATTATACATGATTATTGGACAGTATAGAGACCATCTTACAAGTTTCCACAGAATTAACCTGTTGTGTTTTAACAAAAAGCAACAATAATTGAGTTATAGAATAAAAAACAAAAGAAGTGAAAGTTTTAAGTTATGGACAAACTATGGGAGTCGAAGAATTAGAGGTAATAGGAGAATAAGGAATGGATAGGAAAGGACAAATCTACTTAGTAAAATGGACAAGAGATTAGAATAAAAAGAAGTGCAAAAGATATATGTATAGCATAAAGATATCTGATCAATACAT
>JADDOH010020029.1:0-17695 GCA_016648135.1 Agrypnia vestita | reverse complement strand
AGTGTAGGTATATTATAAGTAGGTACCTATTATTAGTAGGTACTTGCCTAACTACTTACTGTACGTAATAGATACTTAGGTATAAATAGGTGTTCATAAATTTGCTTCAATGGATTTTTGTTTCAGTACTTACTTGAAACTATTTTTGCATGGGTTGCAAGATTAATTAAATTCATATATTTTTTATTATTGAAGGCTTACTATTATCTACGAACAGATAGGTAGGTAGTGGGTAGGATGTATCTATAATAAAAGAAGCGCATAAAGCAAATATTTTCTCCTACTCTCAGGATAACAATATTGTTATAACATCGAAAACAAAATAGACGGGACATACCAACTTATTTATGTACATACGTAGGTACCTATATGTATAGATTGTATGACAAATTTCAAGACATTTGTAAATGTCAATATTTGCCTATGGAAATATTGACATTTATTTCATACGTATTTTCAAATTGATTTCAACCATTTATGATTTTAACATACCTAATGCTTATTTCACAGAACATTCGCCGCGTCGGAATTCACGAATTGGATAACTTTGTACAATAGCTTTAATCAAATTATCGTTACGAAAGCTTAGTGTCAAATTGACGCAACTACGAAAATTGCAAAAATCTTTTATACGGAATCAATATTTGTTGTCTTAATTTATTAAAAAATGTATGCATGGCGTATTAACTGATAGGCCTGTTGTGCGTAGGAAGGTTTTTAATTACTTTAGGTATCTACCTACTTAATTGTGTAATTTTATTAAAATAATTCATATTTGTATCTATCTATATTTTAGTTGAGTTGAAGTCGTTCTATATTCACATTTTAACCCAGTACAGAAAATAATAAACAGTTTTTTCCTGAATAGGTAGGTACCCCTAAAACCATATTTAAATAAAAAATTAAATATTTAAAAATAATGAATAAAGATGTGTGTCTAGGTACTTATACGTATGTATATGGAATGAGTGCAAGTCTCCTGAAACGAGGCTCACACCCTCGGCCATTAGGCGAGTATCTTGACTAACGTCTAACCAGCTGGTAAATGATATAGAACGTTAGGTATCTACCTAAACTTTATGGAGGTTGAAAGGTAGTATCTACCTACGTATACCTACCTATTTAGCAGGAGCATGCAGTGAGAACATTGAAGAATGATATTTACGTAGGTAGGTACTCACTGCACCCATTAGTATAATTTTTTTTTTAAAATATCAGTTCATGACAACCATGGCACTGGCACCAACAGGTCAAACAAAATCCCTAAAGCAGTAACAAATCCGGTAGGGTAGAAGAGCAACTAACCTCCGGGAAACCGGTGCGGGAATATCCTGCCGTGGCGGCTGAGCAGCCAGGGGTACAGCGGGTAGGAGTCCCGCGGCGGCTGCGGCGGCAGCGGGCGGTGCACCAGCGCGGCCAGCGCGGCGCCCTGCAGCTGCGCCAGCAGCCGCGGCTCCGCCAGGCACGGGGCCGCCGGCACCGCGCTGGGCCGCAGCGGCGCCCTCCTCCCTGGATCCCCTCCGCCGCTGCTGCTGTTGTTGTTAGCGCTCTCGCCGCCCACGATGCTCTCGATGCTGAAGCCGATCTTGGGCTTGGTGGGCGCCGCCATGATCGGCGTCGGCGCCAGCGGCATCATGCTGCTCTGCGGCCCGAAGGCCGCCCCGTACAGAAGTATCTTCGGGGCGCGGCGGATCCTCGGGTCGAACCACCGCCGCTGGCGACGCGCTACGCCGAATTACGGACAGTTTTAAACGAACATGCGCGCCACAATGTCGCCGGGATTATAGATCCCGAAATGGTACCTTTATTTTCGCAATGTCAGTTTGTGTCGTACAGGTGTTTAAATCGCACTGAAAATTCACTAATATTTTTTTCACAGTTCATCCAAACACGCGTGTGTCACAATATCGTCAGGATTACCTATAGGAAACCGACGAGAAAAGTAGGTATTTTTATTTACGCAATGTCAATTTATAGTTAGGCATTTAAATAGCACTGAAAATTCACCGATATTTTTTTACACAGTCCGTATAAACATTTCGCGTAAGTACTTTTAGTATTTTTTTGCCACTTTTTAGTGTCACAATCGTCAGGTTTGAGGATGAAATAATTATTTTTCGCATTTATCAGTCAAAAACAATCCACACTGCTCTTATTTCCGAACATATCCGTCACAACACCTCCGTATTCGTACTGCGGTTATTTATGCTACGCACAGCTGCGATCTGTCAAAATCCCCGTTTTGTCGAAAAATCCCGCGCCTCGACGCATGAACATAGCCGCGGCCGAGTCTAGACGCCGACTGACCGCGCCGAGCCGGGCGCGACTCGGGCCCCTCTCCGGGGGGCGTGGCCGCGCGCCCATTGGTGTCGGGCCGCCGCGCGTTAGTAGCCATGGCAACGCCGGCGCGGGCCCCCATTGGCCGGGGGGCCGGCGGGCGGCGGGCGCGCCCCCAGCGCGGAAATTCAAATTAGGAGCGTCTGTTTGCCCGCGCTTAGCATTTTTAGCGATTATGGCGACGCGGCTCGCGCGTACATGGGAGGAAATTGCCCGGCTCGTGCATTATTAGGTGCATCTTTATTTATATCTCTATGTATGTAGATGATCGCTGCCCATCCCGGGAAATGTTGCTTTAATTTGAAATGTTTATTTTAATTCTGGACTAGAGTCTCATCGCATATCGTATCGCGAGTATGTTCATGTACCGATATATATATAAATATATTTATTGATTAGGTTCCATCTTTCCACATGCATTATCATAATCACTGCTTAGTCACAATTTTCTCATAATAATTCGTACAAATATTTCGAAATTGAAAAAAGATAGGTACCTACCTATCTTACAGTAAGTAATTCATAGTAAGTAATTCATATTCATCAAGTATCGTATAGTAAGTAATTCATATTCAAGAACTAAATACTTGTATTAACTCTTTTTGTGTATATTTTTTAATTATTTAGTACGTACACGTAGCACAAATTAATACGGTTCAATTTTTTAAAAAATGTCATTTTTTGTAGTTTGACACCGATTTGACACTAAGCGGTCGATATTTTGTAGCGCGCTCGATTGGATATCTCATTGTTATAAAGCGAGCGCTTCATACTTTGAAATGAGGAGGTAGGTACTAGGTACCTACGTTGTGGATAATTCGAAACTTTGTGAAATTAATTATAACATGAAGGTATTAGGTGTAACATTGTACCTATCAATTGTAATGTTTCGACTCAAATATATCACGAAATTGTTTAGGTATCCACTTAATGCAAGTTATTTAGAACTGTGTGCTCTGCATTACTAAAAGCAAAGTAGGCACCTATCATCAATCTGTAGGTAAATGGAAGTAAATATATTTTTTAATAGGTATATCTAGATATGTAAAATGAATTATCAATGAATAAAATAATGAAAAGACAGAATTTAAAAGATAAATCTAATAAACAATGAAATAAAATAATTTTGTAATAAAATAGTAGGTAGGTACCTAGGTACATTATGTAGTAGGTAAATCTTAATTAATGTGGTAAAATAATAGAACAAGCAGATAATTTAATAAATATTTTAAAATGATAGAACAAGCATATAGGTATGTACCTAATTTAATAAATGTGACTTTCAGTACCTAGGTATCAATCAAAATGTGACATCTCCATTTTCGTAGTTTTTAGACATCTTTAATTCTAATTTTAATTCTAATCTTTAAAAAGATGGCCATACCTACATGTCACTATTTCATAATAAATGTGTTTTTACAACTAGAAATGCTTTAGATTTCATAGATTTAAAATAACTTTTAGATTCTACCAAATTATATTTATGCCTAGCTAATTTTGGCTGAAAATGGAGATGTAACATTTTGATACTTAACGTCACAAATATAGTAAAATAATAGAACAAGCACACAAATTAATAAATGTAGCTAGTAAAATAATAGAACAAGCAGACAATTTAATAAATATCGTAAAATAACAGAACACGGAAATAACAGAACAAACAGATAGTTTATTAAATGTGGTAAAATAACAAAACAAGCAAATAATTTAATAAATGTGGTAAAATAATAGAACAGCAGAAAGTTTAATAAATATGGTAAAATAACAGAACAAGCAGATACCTATTTAATAAATGTGGTAAAATAATAGAAAAATAATGTATTTTAATAAATGTGTTAAAATAACAAATCAAGCAGATAATTTAATAAATGTGGTAAAATAATAGAACAAGCAGGTAGTTAAATAAATGTGGTAAAATAACAAAACAAGTAGATAATTTAATAAATGTGGTTAAATAAGAGAACTAGGAGATAATTTGAGTAAACATAAATAAAAACTTTTAAAAGGTTTAATGATAAACGAAAATATTATTAAAGAACATTTTCTTATTGTGAAGTTGCAATTTTTTCAAAACAAATTTCTGTGAAATTTAAAACCAAATTTATTAATCAATTAGAAAGACATCAAATCAACGAAAAAATATTTTGGCTGCTACCGGGACTCGAACCCAAATCTCCTATCTTTACAGAAAGGTGTGTTACCATTACACCACATCATCTGTAAGTCTCATTTATTAATTGATTAACGTAAATTATCCATTTTAAGTAATCTACTTTTTAATGCGATAGTCACAAATTAAATGGATTAAAATCTTATTTGAAAGAGAGTTAAGGAACAAATTTAACTTTATGGACAAAAAAATACCTGCCCTTTAAATATAAAACGTTTTATATTATCTTTCAAAAAAATATTTTCAATAATATTTTATTTTTCAAACATTTTTTTCATTAGAAAACTTTTAAAATAATTGTATTTGCAAAAATTAGGTCGCTTCAATTCACATACCTGTCTACTTGATTTGATTGTGAATGATTTTTGGTTTTCAATACCTACCTACTCATGTTTTTGTACGTATAAGTTGTACATTAAAGGAAAAGATAAAACAAATAACTAAACTAAAATTGAGAAAATGTTTTTATACCTATGTTTGCTTTTCATATTAACTAACTAAATTATAGATATACGTTTTTGTACCTACCTAATAACACAAATAATAGTATTTTGTTTCAAGCCAAGTTTAGTACCTACCTACTTATTATATATTTAGTCAATGTAGGCGTGTATTTTTGCGATATTTTTTTATTATCTGCGAATAAAATATTAAAATTAATTTTATCTCTCTAAATACCAAACAAACCATGTTGGAAACAATTAAATAGGCATTGCATTGTCATGGTAAATATACAAATGTTGAAGGTTTCATACTCTAGTAGATCGGGAAAATGTTATTTTTTTATTATTTTTCTATTTATTTTCTTTACATGTTATAATGTCTAGTCCCACAAAACTTCAAAAAATACGTTTGTCTGCAGGTTCATTTTTACAATTATTGAAAGTAACACTATTACTAAAAATTATTCACTTTATAAACATAAGACATAAAAAACGAAAACAATTAAGTACAAAAAACATAAACGAAATTTTCAGTACAAATTTAAAAATTATAAGCAAATTAAGAATAGAGAAAGAAAAAATTAATATATGTATATGCATACCAAATTAAGAAAAGGGCAATAAATAAAGAAAATAGCAAATTAAAAATACATAGGTACCTATAGCAGAAATTAAGGAAAGAGAAAGAGAAATATATATATATATATATATGTATAATCACTATTAGTCACTATCACTATTAGTCACTTAATAGTCACCAATAATCACTTAATAGTCCTGTTATTAAATTTGGAGACAAACAGACAGACAAGTGAAGCTAAATATAAGCGTGCATTAATAACATAGGTACACCTAGGAAATAATTAACATACCTATTTACTAAAAAAATTAAATTGTTGGAATTTTTATAAAGCTGTAAGATAAATGGAAGAGAAATATTTCCTTATATTTCATGAATTTATAATGTTTTCATAAAACTCAACTATCGATATCATGTGTATTTAATTCGCGGCAGTTTAATGGTAATAATATGTCATCACGTGCGCTCTACTGTTTTCAAATTAGGCATGCGTGTGTACATTGATAAATCATTATTTCCCGGTCGGTTTCTCAAGGACCGGGACCTCCACACTGTTATGCTGATATTGTGCGGCCAATTTGACCTAATCTTCTCTCACGTTCCTTGTGGATGAACCCGACAGAACTAGCTCTTCTATATTCAAAGAAATAGAATAACTTATGTTAGATATTATCAAAATATCTATTTACCTATATTCCGCACAAGCATGCCGTTCAATGATAATTGTATCGATATTGACGTCTAAACACACTAAAATGAGTTTTAGATACAGATTGTGTGTTTGTCATATCAACATCACTTAACTTTTTCATCTTGGCACTACCCAACTATCGGAATTTAATCATCACTACTAATCGACTTTGGCCAATCACTCCACCCTTTTTCTCTCGTAACTATCAAAATTCCTTATGTAACTCATTGCTTTTCATACTTTTAATACTTACTTACTTACTTACTTACCATCACGCCGTTTCCCCGAGGGGGTAGGCAGAGAGGATAGAGCGCCATACTCTTCTGTCCTGACATACAACTTTCGCTTCGTCTACATTCATACATCTTCGCATGCATCTCGACGGTTGTTCAGACTTCTAACAGGACCATCTTCCAGTATCTGGTTAATCTGGTCATGCCACGTCTTCCGTGGTCGCCCTCTTTTTCTGGCGCCGTCAACACTTGCATCATATATCTTTCTTACCATTCTTTCCTCATTCATTCGCTCAACATGCCCAAACCACCTGAGCGACCCTATTTTTATTCTCTGTATTATGCTACGATCAGCTTTACATTCATTCCTAATATCTTCATTCGGTTACCTCTATCATCATGGAACAATGATACAATTTTTTTTATAAGGATAAGTGGATGATTGAGAGATAGCGAGAATTATAGGAGATAGATGAATGAGATAGATATATATATATATACAGATATAGATATATTATATATTTAAAATGTATGTATTCTAGGGATATTTTTATAATTATAATTTAATACAATTTTTTCATTTCAGTATCGATAAATTAGCGTAGGACATATGACATTTAATTGCTTGATACATACACATGCACAGACACATACCTACATGTAAATATAGAATAATATGCAGCAAGCTTCTCGGCCGCTATCTGTCTCGCTAGATATAAATAAATACCTGTTCTGGAGTAGGTAGCCTTTTTTATCATTTTACCACCATAGATCGATATCTAATATTTAATTTGAAAGAAATTAGGTATATACATAGGTACAGTAAAAATCATTAATAAAATATATTTAAAAATATCATGCGAAATGCAAGAAAAAATATAAATAAATGCAAACCGTACCTAGTTTTAAATTTCATTTCAAAACAGCGCCTTTCATATGGATACACAAAATAAGTGGCAGATAAAAGTATAAAAAAATAGAATAAACAGAAATTCAAAGTAAGTAACACCCACACGAATATTAATTCTTAACGTTAGTTCACTTTTATATTTTCTGTTGCTACACGTTAAAAAATATATTCACTTATCCAACATTGTGCTAATTTTACAACGCCTAAACACAGGATATTAACTAAGTATTTATCGCGGATAAACGCGCGATAAATACATAGTTAATAGGTTAATTACATTATTTAAAAATCTTTGTTTGAGTATAATAGTAATTCCTTAAAATAAATAAATATTTATGTTTATAAAATTTAAATAACAATTGCATATTGTGTCAACGTCATAAAATAGCGAATACATATTTGTAATCAAATGTTTTTGCAAGAAAACGCTTAACCTCAAATCTGACGAGCTATAAAATTATTATGTACTATTTCATGCCAGTATATTGCATTGTGTAACGTATTTTATTTTTATTTATAACCAAATACATGGAAGATATATGTATAATTTCGATCAATTCAAAATAAAATCTTTGATAAATTCTTATTCTAAGCTGTGTTATGTTCATATTCTTGCTATTTTTAGTAGGCTACAGCTTATATATAACATTTTTTTATACAAAGCCTTATTTATTATTGAAATATATAATTACCTATATTATTTCATTTTGGTGCTCTGACACGGTATTCATGAATAACAGTCATGTCATGGAAATGAAAAAAAATGTAAAAAGTTGATTATTTATTCATATAAATAATAAAAATAAACTTAGCTTCTAAACTTTGTTATAGAAATCTGTACTGCGGATTATAAAGTTATTTTTATTCAAATTCGTAGGTACGTACCGAAATGTTGGATACCTATATAATAAGTCGTTTAATCTTGTGAGGTATTGGGGACAGTTAAGGTGTGTTTGTTTTAATAGGTATGGCGAATCAGTGAGATTAACACAATTATTGTGAACACATGAAAAATCATGTGAAGTTCTATGACTTGATAAATATGGTGTGTGACGATAATTCTCAGGATTTTTATTCGCTAAGCTCTACATGATATGATTAACATTGTTTTAAGAATGAAAGTTTCATGCTAACGTTAGGTTACTTAGAATGGATGGAATAAAACTGAAAAATAAAATGTGTTCTCTCATAATGAATAATCTACAATTTATTATTAATTTAATTAAACAAATTTGTATTAATCACTTAACTGGTCACTCTACGTCTACCGGTTTCGATACCACTGTATTTTCATCAGGACGGATGCAAACTAACTATCCATTATCTATACTAGCAAACAAATCAATTTTTGAACAGGGGCATGGCTACAGCTATGGTGGGGGTAATTGAAAAGTGGACGCCGAAATGGGGAATATGTCAAGTAACGGGCTATTCATAAAATTTATCCGGTTGATATTTTTTTTTAAATAAATAATAAAAATAGAGATGCGAACACGGAATACGTGTAACATCAATATTCTTTCTATTTTCAAACTAAGCTTAACGCTTGTGCTATGAAAAGAGGACTAACTTTCTGGTCTGGAGTCTGGAAACCCGCGACTTTTGGATCATTATATTGACATATTCCCCATTTCGGCATCCATTTCCCCCACCATAGTTGTAGCCATGCCCCCGTTCAAAAATTGATTTGTTTACTAGAATAGATAATGGATGGCTGGTTTGCGTCCGTCCTGATGAAGATACGGTGGTATCGAAACCAGTAGACGAAGAATTACTAGTTAAGTGGTTAAATACAAAGTTGTTTAATTAAAATTAAAATTTATGTCCCATCACAAAGTTAATGCTATAAACATCAAAAATATAATAATCTACAAGTTTAACGCCAATTCCAATAATATTAGATATTAGGTTAATTATTAATCTACATGGCCGTTTCTCTGTGGTGTTCCTATCATAATTATAAATATTTTTTTAATAATCCTCGCTTAGATATAAACGTTGCTTTTAAAAAATAACATTTTAAAATTAACCATAATACTTACCTGACAGAATAATATTTTTGTCACGACTATAATTTCGAGAGTTGTCATTCTCTCCATCGTGACATGTATGCCTCTTGATGAGAGGGACTACACCTCTCAAAACTATAATCGTCACAAAAATACTTTTTTTTAATAATATTAATAAATCAATTTCGTTTCAGTATAATATCTGCGTAAATCAATAGTTGAGTAGATATTTTTATATGTGAACTATCTATCTATAAGAGAAAACTCATGTTAAGAGATTGCGATCATTTTTATTGTGAACATGACTTTCGATTTATTATTCTAACATTTATTTATTATTTTCACGCAGATTTAAAGCCATTCTTATCCCCACTTTGCCTTTCTCCTTTGTTCATTTTATTTAATTAACTGCTAGCTGTAACCCATCAAAAATGACGATACTTTTACATGTTGGTCCCCAAAGAATGAAGTAGTTATTTATTTGAAAAAAGAAGAAAAAAGAAAATATATAGTAGATAGTATATATTTTTATATTATATCTATACTTATACACAATAAAAAAGTCACGGACGGACAGAAAACGAAATTATTATAATTGGGATTAACCTGTATACCAACTTTTTTTTATTTACTCATATCTTTTTTTATTTATTTATCGCCCTTTAGAGCTTTTACATATAATATAGATAAGATAGGTACCTATTACAATATTAAGCAATAATACTAGCTACAGTAGGTGTTAGTAGTATTATGTACACATTGTACACGTATAATTAATATGTATTACACAAGAACACTTCTTAAACTTCATAAAACAATTGACACCGCGACCATGAAAGCACATAAAAAGAACCGAGATTTTGGTAGTTACCGAAAAGATAGTTAGAAGGACTCTATACAAACGACTTCTAGATATTTAATCTGTATTTCTTTACAAAGTTTAATTATATTTCAAAAAAATTTTGAACTATAACTAAAATTTGTTAACTAATTAGTTTGAGCATCTGTAATTGGATAACGCGCCATTCCCGGATAGAGTGGAGGTCCGTTGATTCGAATCCCGAAGTCCGGAAATTATAAAATATTTTTTCATATTTTTTTTTTTTTAATAGATATGGATACTGACTAAGAGGAACGAGCGAGCACTGGACGTTTCTGAAAGGAAAATTCTTACTTAAAGGAAAAATTATATAATTAGTTATCACCAGGAAAATTTTTTCTTTTATCAAATTTGTGATACGTTTGTATTCTGAACTTATTCCGTTTAAGGAGCAAAGTCACAAAATTTATAAAATTAGGATGAATTCGGTGGCTGGGTCCTGTGGAGAGAATGACAAAACCAAAAACACCGAAGTCCCTGCTGCTGGACACAAGACCAATAAGGCTTAGGAAGGCCAAAACTAAGATGTGGCAACAATTACATTGTTAAAAATATTTATTGTATTATTTGTATAAATCTACTTATATTATTTGATTAATTACACCTACATGTTTCGGAAATACCTTTCCATCGTCAGGGTGTTATATATATGTATGTCAAAATATCAAAATGAAAAATGTCTTTGTTTTTCTAAATTATTTGAAAATTTATTGCTGAAGTTCTTGATTACTCGCAACTATTGGAAAATTTTTTAGAATTGGGCTAGTAGTTAGATTTAATTGATTATTAATAATATTTTATTAACTATTACATACTTTACTAATTTCTAATGATTCTAAATTATTCAACTTCAGACCAATATTATTTATGTGTAAAATAGAAAGTCCTAAATTTTTTTCAAAACTGTGATCATTTTATGTGACGATGGAAAGGTGTTTCCCAAACATGTACCTAGGTGTAATTAATCAAATAATATAAGTAGATTTATACAAATAATACAATCAATATTTTTTTTAAATGTCAAACTACAATGTCACTGAATCAATTGAAAATTATATTTAATTTTATTACTTACCTATTTACATTCCTACCCTAATTTTTCAACCTGTTGCTTGTATATAAATAAAAATATGGTAAAAAATGTTTCTTGAAAGCGATAAAAAGTTTTAATGCCAATATTTTTCTTAACATGATTGAATCTTCAATTCGAAAATGCTCTTTGAATATCTACCAGGCAATAATACAAAAAGTATTTTAATAAATACAGACACAAACACAATCGACATAGTTGTTTGTTGAAACTTTTCCACTTGGTGCCCAAAATTTCCCTTTTCCAAAAGAACTTTTCCGCATTCGCAGCTGAGAGAGCACAAAAGAGATGCATGTTTATGTGAAACAGAGACGCATTCTGCGTATTCTCGCTGCACAAGAGTGAGATGGAATGCGACTGTTTTACGTGATGTGGAAAGAGACATACTGTGTGTACTTTAGTCTGAAACGCCCACCAATTTAGTTCTTGTCGAATTTTATGGACATTCATTAAAGTAATACACCCTGCACTGGCCGCTGCAACAAGCGTCGAGAAAATTCAGCGCACCCAATCAAAAGGTGCTCATCTTTAATACGCACATTTTTATAAGGCAGAGAAGTGAATTTGATCTTCTTTCCTTAATTAAAATACTGTGAGGAATTTTTTTCTCGAGACGATGGAATTTAAAGCTAACAATGACGGTGTGAAATGCTTATTGAAGATCTTTGGAACTTTACAACAAGGTTTATTAAAAGACGGAATTTAATATGAAGTTTTTCCGCATTTTCTTAATCTATACTTATTTTCTTAACTAATATTTTAATGTTTATTATCACGTCTTTTCCGCTACGGCGTTAGAGTAAAAACGATATATTTTATCTATCTATACTAACATGTAAAGAGGTAAAGTTTGCGAGTTTGTAAGTTTGGATGTAGGAGGTAATCTCCAAAACTACTCATCCAATTTTAAAAATTCTTTCCCCAATATTTAGAATAATCTTGCAGAGCGGCTATAGTATATATATTATCCTTTTCGTGGTGACCTATTTATTATACAACTAAATTCGGCGAAAAAATGATCGAGCCTTTAAGGCAGCGTTCGTAAAAACGCATCGTGCGATGCGTTTTTTACGAACGCTGCCTTAAAGGTAAGAGATATTTAAATACTTTCTATAGAGAAGTTGTAGAATTCAAAAAGTTCTATAAAAAATCTGCGACAACATATAGGTATCTATATGTTAAGGATAATACACAAATTGATAAAATATATATTTAAAATTAATTTTCATATTCCGGGGGTAATTTTAAGTAGGTAACGTTTAATAATTATCTAAATAAATTTACTTATCGTCAGGAAAATTTTGTGTAAAATTTTGATAAAAATTGCCTTTAAACAATATTGTTTGGATGAAGTAGTTCAAATTTTATTGATTTTTCACCGATATTCTTATATAATTAATAAAAATATACTTTGTTTTTACCACATTGAAAATATCAACATATTTTAGGGCTAATGGTCTCTTCGTCAGGATGCAACGTATACTAACAAATTAAAAATCAAAAATCGAAGTATAGAAAGTCAAAATATAATATCAAAATAATGATCCATAATCAAAAGATTATTATTATTACTTACACACCTCAAGAGTTCCTTAACAATAACATCAAAATTTCTACACGTTTTTTCTATATAAAAATAATTACAATCATTATTTGTAAATAAATAAATAAACGCGCAATTTTTTTAAAGATTTATCCTTATCATTATTAGTTAATATGTATTTTTTAATTTACTATTAGCGTAGAGAGCTGTTTGAATAGCATTTGCGATTTTTTTAACTTATAAATTTGAAATTCGATTATTTATAAATACGATTTTTCTCCAATGCTTTTAAATATCATATATATTCGGGTAATATACACGTCTATATTTTATTAGGAAATAGTAAGTAGAGAACACAACACTATTTATAAATCAGAATGATCTTTCATATATATTTTTAAAAAATGTTTACTAATTTGTCTCAGAACAACATGTGGAATATGTTGAAATTCCAGACCTTCGATTATAGCGCAGTGTAACATCAAATTATATATTATTTTACGCAATTTTAAAGTTATTCGTAAGATAAGAAAGATTAAAAAATAATTTTATGTATTTTGAAAATTTTATTTCTTGTACATTACAATAAATGTTATGAAATACAATGCATTTCAAGGTAATTGGTAAATTAGTTATCAAAGCGTGAATTTAATGTTCTCGTGGTTTCAAAAAGTGATATTATATACTCGCATATAATACAACATACATTATATTAATAATTTCTTTTATTGAAAATTATATTGTCACATGACGTGGAATAAATGAAAACACTGGAAATTAATTAGCGATTTATTAATGAAATAATTAATTAATTATTCAATGTACAAAGTCACTTAACACTAATTAAACTTAACGCTATTCTTCAAATTTCAATATTCCGCAGTAAGTATATCACTAGTAAATTAATACATTATTATCGGTGGGTAACTCTCATTTATTCGCTTTATTTATTGCTTTGCAATTCACGACTGGCCACACTGGACGTCGTCTCGCGCGTATTTCACACTGAATCGACCTGTCAAACACGACCACAACAACTCTCGCGCAGCGGCCGACGCCGTATTTACATCCGAAAGTGTCGGTATATTTCTAGATTTTATGGTATTCTCGTTGCTTATAGGCTTTTCTGGGCGTATCTGGACGTTTTTAGATATTTTCCGAAGGTTGTAGATCACCTTAGACTGTGATGGGCCGTTCTCGATTCTTCGATAATGTTGTGACAAGTGACGGGGGGTTCGGACAGTAAATTCTTTTTAGCATCTCGTTACTATATCATTGAAGAGAATTTTAGTGAGTTGAATAAAGGCATTCGCTCTGAAATTCCCCGTACTTTAGTTCGCTACTGGCGCCATCTATCCGCGTCCTTAATGGTCGTCCCGGTAAAGCCCCCAAATGGCCTGTTTTATTATCCGGTCAATAGATGGGATCTCGTGTTTTGCGGAGTTGATTGGGGAGATATTGCGCGAGCTTTATTGGCGGATGCTGCTGATGTTCTCAGTCAGTAAGTATGTCAAACACACTATTATGTTAGTATGTATATTTAAGACAATGTTATTATACTATTATGTAAAGCTATGACTTTATGGTTATTAATATTTAATTAAATTAAACATAAAAATTAACTTCGTTTTAACGTAATACCAACCGATTTCGGAACCATCATACCTTCTTCAGGGTAAAATACAAACTAAAGTTTAAACAGAGCTCTTAAAATAATCTTCAACCTTAATCGATTCACCAGAACCACTGACTTGTACAAAATCACCGGCATACTCGACCTAGAAGATCTGATATATGTGGAAAAAATAAAAATGATTTATAAAATAAAGAATAAATAATTAAAAACGAATATCATCCTTTACCAGAATAGTGACAACACACAAGAACAAGAGACTACATAAGAATCAATGTACCGCGGACTAATAGAGGAAGACGTTGATTCCTATATACTGCAATCGACTTTTATACTGGAATTTCTAATAACATAAAGGAACTAAATAACGTGAAATTATTCCATAAGCAACTGAAAAGACTTGTGTTGGGGGGATATAAACTGTTCATCAAATCGATGTATTAATACTTAATGTGTACCTACTTAATTTTTTTTTCTTTCTTAATGTTCCCTAATACCAGCATACAATTGCTGTCTGGAGACTTGTTATTTATTTTTTTAATATTGCCGTTTGTTTTGATGTTTATTACGATGATTATTTTCTAAATGATTATTGTATTTTTTAATCAAATTATTATAAATACATGCAATGGAACCTTGTTATTACACTTTCTTTAGAAACAGGAATGCGTAAATTTACGGTGATAATATCTACTTTTGGTGACAATGTGATTAATTATAATTTTTTTTGTGATTTAAAGAAATAAACATTACAAAATATGGGCAATTATATTTTAAGCAACTTGTTTTTATGTGTCCCTTTTTTAAACATTCTTTTTTGTCTGTTGTGAGCATTTTTTAAAACAATTTCTATTTTTGTAAATCAATTCAATTTTATTTTCTTGATTGAAATAACCATCGCTTGTATTAACAATATCTTAGTAAGTCTATTAAATTAAAATAAAATAAAATTAGTGTCAGATGTAAAAGTGGATGGGGGACCGGGTACAGTGTTATTTTTTTATTTATGTAGGTATCCTGAACTTAACACAGGTTTGTAAGAAAATGGACCACTCATCTCACTAGGATGAACCTGTGCCGAGATGAGCAGCTTTAAAATAAAACGAGGACAAGATAGCATACAAAATTAATTAATTTCTTAGATATTGTAGATACAAATAAAAAATATAGATAGTAAAAACAAGTAAATATTATTGAATACAATAGCAATAAAGAATGTATAAAATATATGTAAAACATTATATGTAGGTATAAAATAAAATATGCATATACGAAATAATGAAAACATACAGTGTTAGAGCACTTAAATAAATTAAAACCTGTTTTCTGCAGTTGGGTACTTGTAAAAATGCAGTTGACAATATTTTTTGCCAGCAAAAATAAAACTTATAACTTAACTTTTTTTCATAATAGTTATGATTAGTAATTATAACACGTTTAAATTTAATTTTAAAGATAAACTTTTGAGCATTATTTAAAGGCTCTAGAGTAGTCTTATGGCAGTTTTCCCAGCAAATAATATTACAAGTTAGTAATGAATGTAGGTACATTAGCATATTATACAGTTTTTAGTGTGGCTCTGCCTAGTATATTTCTTAGTTCTTTGAAGATATGTGTGCGTTTTCTAATTTTATTTATAAACATAGTTATTATTTGGTATGTTAATCATCACATGTACAATTGTACAAGTGCTTTTATTTTTTGATGACAACTGGCTTTACGGATATTACAATCAGTAAATTGGATGGTCCCGATGACGAGTCAAATCAGCAACCGAATTGAAGAAATTGTAACGTGATGCACTGTCCGAACCTCTGGTTATATGTCACTTGGAACAACACTATCGTAGGATCTAGAACGGTCTGCAATTATCTACAGCCTTCGGGCAACGTCCAAAAATATCTAGAAACGCCTGGAACAACCAACAAAAGCGACGAGGACTTTCTCCTAAACACTAGAATAACCTATAAAGTACGAAAATATCGGCATTCGGGCATAAATACAGAAATACGCCAAGGCGCAAGTTGAGTTGTCATGTTGACAGTTCGTTCGCGCAAAACGACGGCCAAATGTGCCAAGTCGAAGAGTCGTGAAATTACGAAACGACAAATATCAAGCGAAATAATCGAGTGAAGTACCTAATTGGCCAAATAAACCAGAGCGACTTCTGTGAGCAATATTATTCAAATATTCTACGGGGGATAAATACGTGTTACCCAGCGATAATAAAATGTTCATTTACAAGTGATATAATGCGAAATAGTTTAATTTATAGAATAGCGTTTTTATAGAATAGAAGTTTACTTCGTTTTAAGTGATTTTGTACATTGAATAATAAATTAATCATTTATCAATAAATCGCTAATTAATTTCTAGTGTTTTCAGTAATTCCTCACTAGCTACGACACGTGCCCGACAATATGAAGACTATTCGTAGAACAAAGTAAATCTTGATAATGTGAGATTTCTTTAATACATAGGTAGGTACTCACGCATTCACCTATGTGAGAGATTTATTTGTGTAAGAATCGGTTGTATCCACTTGGTTTATAGTAATCATTCGTTGAGAGCTTAGATTCTTACGTTTTCCACCAATCAAATACCCGTTATTGTAAAATTACATATTTTAAATGAACTTTTACTATTATAAACTATTTTTATGCTTAAGAGTAAGCAATGCTTCTATTCAGCATTTAGTCTGACGGTTATGTAGAAACGTATTCGCGAACCAAGCGTGTAAATAGTACTCCCTTTAACGTAAATAAGAAGAAATGAGTAGATATAAAGAAGACTGTTTTATTCAGACACATAAATTTTATAACCAGAAAATTTCATATTGGTAAAAGAATAGAAGAAAAAAAGGTTGGATTATCTCAGGTTAGATGGTCATATAATTTATTCGTATTTGATTTAATTACCCTGACCAACATTTTACCCAAAGAACCCCTTTCCAAGATAACAACCATTTCACTCGTTTTAAACATTCGTCAGTTGTCAGTAGCTAAATTTCCGCGAAAAAAACATCATTAATTAATAAATAAACAAATTTAATTTATTTATTAATTCATTTATTCATTATTCATTTATTTATTTATTTATGTATTTGTTTATTTATTTATTTGATTATTTATTTGATTATTTATTTGATTATTTATTTATTTATTTATTTATTTAGT
>JADDOH010020028.1:0-17814 GCA_016648135.1 Agrypnia vestita | reverse complement strand
AAATCATTACAAAGATAGCGCTTTGTAATCAACAAGCGATTTTCTCAGTAATCAATTCAGAACTATTAATATACGCCTTATTAAGTGTAATCACCATTATTACCTGTGCTACGACCTCTGAGAAACGTCTCCGATCTCCTGCAGCATGTTTCTGTTTGTCTGTGCTGTTTATTTGGCTGCTGTGTTTGCCTCTGCACTGTTCAACCATCTTGATTTGGGCCTCCATATTCTCTTTCGTTCTGCAGGGTTATTTTCCTGAAGCCTCTTTGGTCGAATCCACTTCTCCGATCCTAGAGCAATAGATTGATAAATTTTTTAATGAGTCAGGTATTGACTATCAGATAGTAGACGATGAGAGAGACTGCTCCTCTCGAAACTATGGCAGTAATAAATAGCTCATATTGTTCAAAATAGCTACATCATATTATTCTCCTTACAAACATTTCTTAATTTGTTAGGTCCAGTTACATCAACTTGTTTTTTTAGTTATCTTTTTTAAACCATCGATTTTTGCGATTTCTACCAATCAAACAACCCGTTTTCGTAAAAATCTGTACTCGGTAATGAAACATTACTATAAACCAAATTAATGCAAACGGCACTTGCCAGTGTATTACTTAAAATTACAACATTTTTCGTGAACTTGGTGAGAAAATTTTCGTTATGTGTTTTTCAAATACTTAGCCAGTATATTGATAGTAACTTTACGTGTATCTTCTTTGAATTGCTAGATATTGAGATAACAATTTTGACTGATGCGTTTAGGTTAGGTATCCTTACAAGTATAATATTGAGATAACAATTGAGATATATTAATTATACTTGTAAGGATACCTAACCTAAACGCAACAGTCAAAATTGTTATCTCAATATCTATAATAATCTTTGAAAAAACAACGAAAAACTACTGCAAGCCAGAGAATGGTCTGATACAAAATGAATAGACCACATAAGTGAAATGAAGGGAATTAATGGCTACAAAAGGCAAACTTTAGAGAAGGATGGAAGGGTATGGAAGAGACCTGTATCCAGCAGTGAAGAAATAAATGCTGAAAAGAAGAAGAAATGCATGAAATTCCTCGATCGATCGACGGCCAGCACCGAAGATTCACTATAGATGATTTCAAATGGAATACTGAATATCAGGGGGATTTATTAATGAAGATATCTTTAAGAATAATCCTGTAAGTTTCGAAGACTCCACAGAATCAGTAAATTTTTGCAACAATTGGCTTCTCATTGATTATCTTCTTGATGATATACGTCACATAACAATTTAGTATGCTTCGCCGGCTAGACTATGATCCTCTTATATTGTGGCTTTTATGATGTTATTAGCAATGGATCAGGTTGAATAGGCGTATACTGGATTTGACCCGCTGACCACCTCACTCTAAAGTCCATTGTTTGAAATAGTTATGTCACTATTTCACTGTCTTTAATTTATCAGGAGTACCTAATGCTTACGTGTTAAATTAAACGTTACACTTATCTAAACCTAACTAGAGATTTTATGATAATATAGTTTTTTTATGTAATCATGTTGTTTCATTCCAAATGTTCTAATAGTTTGATTCTCCATCAATCAGAATATTTATAAGCATGGAAGTATGTATAAATATTATTTTTTCAATACCTCGGGGGAAGATATAAACAGTTTATCTCGGTTGCCTCATACAGTGGCTCAAAGTTCATGATGCCGGTGATCTTATAGGGATAAATTAGCAATCTGCAATGGTCGATAGACTTCGATTGAAAACGGCTAGAAGAATCTAGACGATGGTAACCCCGAGTCTTTGGTCTGGGGTCATTCGATTTCAGAAACCATTGATCGACCTGTCATGAAAGGAACTTGAACAACACCATAAATATTATAATGAAGTCCTTCAATGTGAAAAAATTTGCAAAATGTGTTTTCATTTAAAAATATGCATGCCTACAAGTTGCGGTGAAGATATTCCAGATTAAATAAATAAGGAATAGATTTTTACTGCGTCACCCAGCGTGTGTTACTTACTCGATGAGTTTTGGAATTTATTGCATAATATAAGGTTAATAGCTTTTTGAAAATCTGTAATTATGATTGCCATCCATCCAGGAAAATAGTCCGCACTTTCTGGATATCATCCATAACCATCACTTTGCATTCGAGCCTAAGATCCTGGGAAAGCCCAATAGTCAGCATGCACGTCTTGTCAAAGAGGCTCTTGAGATCTGGTAGACACCAGCATCCGGTGAATATCAATAGGGATGATGGTCTCAAACTGAAAACCTCTTGGTACCCGGTGCTTCAAAATCCAATCTCGTCGCCGATTCCGTAATGATAGTGTACCGATAAAACACGGAACAAACAACACAAACACATAGCAAAAGACAACTCTTGACAATACATGTCTTCGACACTATATCTCCATGAAACACACAAACATTTTGTAAACAAAAATACCAAGACCAAAACTTTATCCCTAGTTTTTATAAAATCTAAATTATATATCGTAGCTCACTATTGATATTATAGACTGTATGTATACAGGGTTATTTGGAAAACATTAATAACCTGCTTTAATTTTGAGTTCAAAATCATTCCCTTTAATACAAATCAAATAAAGTAACAAAAACCTTCCAATTCCAATTAGGAAAAGATTCCAATTTTATTTGACTTGTATTAAAACGAATGAATTTTTCGTAGTCGATATAAGTTACTGTAATGATAGTTCAACGTTTTGTAAAAAATAAGTCAATAATAAATAAATATTGAAAAAAAATGCAAAATTGATATTACATAACAACATAACAACAACATAAAAACAAAACAACATAAAGGCCATGGTTGCATGAATATTTTCGACTCATAATCAAGACAGGAATATAATAATAAATGTTTTCCAAATAACCCTGTGTAAAGAATTGATTTTATCTGTTCTATGTAAAATGGATCAACATCCATTTTCAACAACATCTGTATGAGTTTATCGCTGTAACTATAGCTCACTATTGATATTAAAGATAGTATAGTAGATTTCCCATAGGTAGATTTCTTTTGTACATCTATCTAATCGGTCAATCAAATTGGTTCTAAAAATGATATATTATAAAATTGGAATATTTTTTAGTATTATTATAGATTGTTATTTTATTTTTCAATTTTTTGCATGTTCGATGCGTTGACATCACTGATGATGAACTCTCTTCTGGTATTGATGATCATAGCAGATGGCGCGACCCATTTTCGGATCCTTGAGCTTCGAACCATCGGCTAAGAAATGGCAATCTCCATTGAATCTATCGGTGACATTTCTCGCTTAACTAAAAATACGGAGTTATTTTACTGAGACTTCTGAATTCTCAGTCGTCGGCGGTTATATCGTGTTATAATTAATAGCAATTTGTGATCGTTGACCGTCGAAAATACATCATCCGTATTGGCCATGTCCGACGAAGAAAATCATACTTCTAACACCGCAGTTTCATCATACATACCTTGAACTGACTACCCACAATTTATGGGTAAAACAATTCAAGAACAAATCTTATTTCGCATAGCTCAAATGAAATCAATATGCTTAACTAAACTAACTAAACTTAAAAGACTACTTATTTTCTATTAACATTAATTTTAGGTCTAATTTTACTATGCCTGTCTCAGTAGAAAACTCTGTGTTGAGACATGCAAAGTTTACGAAGAGAACTTAATTAGATATAAGTACACAAAATACAAATTGGTCTTAAAAAAGTGATTATTCATGGTCTACACTCTACCACAAATAAATATAGTATACTAGGAATCTTGATAACCTTCATATATTATGTACACAATGTTACCTGGCATTAAAGTTGTCACTTTGTTTGATTGAGTGTATCAGTAAATACTAAATGCATTTTTAGTGTAATGGTAACACGCAGATCTATTCTGCTATTACAATTTGAATAGAGTTATAATTCTTTAATAACATACATATAATAGAGCGCGAATAGTCCACACTCATGAATGAATTCTGTTACGTTGACCTATTGGAATTGTAACCGTGGTAAACTATTTGAAAAATTAACGTGTGTACCATGCATTGTAATTTATTTTTTTCGCTTTGCTCACTAAACCGGCAGTGGATGTCAGTGATGACTTTCATTCTAAATAGAACAATCTTTTGTGAGGTAATTCTTTTTATTTAACGCAACATCCGGAATCGCCTGTCAAACACTCGACTATGACAAATTGTCATGTTTGAGCAGGAGCAAAAAAGAGTACATATTTGCAAGTTTGCATTGACATACTGCTGTACCACTTGAGATCCGGCATAAGACGTGCATATGAAAGCTTTTATGAGAAAGTATAATAATTTTCTGGAGTATAAGGTGGCGCTGCTATAAAAAGAGCGAGCACCTCTCTTGCTCTCTTTCATTAGCTGGTAAGCAGACAGCACGGGGTCTGGTTTAGGTCGGTCGACACGTATGTACATATATCTGAGAATATATCGGACAATCTAGTAACCATTCTATTTTTTATACATAAAAACCTTTATTCATTTAGTTAAAACGATACATTTCATTACAGTGAACTGTCAATTTTCTTGAAGGATTTTCTTTCAGGAATATATTTCAAAAAGTGAATAAGTCTATAATATACAAATTTTGAACTGTACACTATTTTTCTGGGCTGTTCCAAGATTTGATTATTAAAATTGTGGCAGTTATCCCGTTTAGAAAAAAAGTTGCTTAAAATATGTCCTAGGACGGGTTTTAAATATTATTTGTTTTAATAATTACGAATTATCTACCTATATTATTTATAATTTTTCAAAATTCATGCAAATTAGTCAAATAAAATTGACTCTTCGAGATAACAGTTAAATGATGTAAGATCCACGAACCAATAGGATCTAGTTGAATGATAAAGATTAATCTAAAATAGTCACATAGATTGAACCAAAACAACTAACCAAGGATAGCTCTTTTTGATCTCATATTAGCAATAAAGACTCCGGAAAGTTCTTTAACATGCAGACATTAACTTGCCTTAGAAATATAACGGACTCTGTAATGTTATTTAAAATCGCACACAACATAGTTTATAGTCCTGATTTTCTTCAACGCCTATTATTTCATATTCCGAATCGCACCAGCAGAGAGTCACCTACTTTTCATCTCCCTCTTTGCAAGACCAACTCTAAACAAAACTCTTTCGTCTACAGATTCACAAATTTATTTTACTTAGATTACAACCACATTGATGTTTTTAATTCGACTATCCGGGACATTAAACGAAATTTAACTTCACAACCGAAACCAACTAGTTCACTAATTTATGTTCCCATAATTTATATTCCCATCTACTCCCATCCTTCGTTCCTTTATCCCAATCCTGCATCCCACTCCACTCTCTCCAGCCCTGCTCAACATATTTTATAACTGAAAATTAACTAATATTATTATATTTTACTCGCATTATTAGCGATCGTCAGTGGAAAGTTCGTTATCGGCAAAGTTTATTATATTTTATTATCATACTTATAATATGTAATATGGAAAATAAAGGAGTAAACATTAATGGCACCTATCTGAGCCACCTCAGGTTTGCAGACGATTTAGGGATTGTTAGCAATAATGTAAGAAAATTGGAATCTATGACCAGAGAATTGCAAGAAGTATCGAAATCAACAGGTTTGTAAATGAACATACAAAAAACAAAAATTTTAACCACATCCAAACACAAATTCATAATTAACAATTAGAAAATACAAAACATTTGACGAATATGTGTACCTTGGTCATAAGATAAAGCTGGGAAAAGAAAACCAAACTGCAGAACTACCAAGAAGGTTAGGTCTGGGCTGGGCAGCATTTGGTAAATTGAAACACTTAATTGAAAATAAAGAAATCCCAGTATGCCTGAAAAGAAAAATGTTCGATACATGTATCCTACCGATGCTGACATATGGCCTAGAAACAGCAACACTAACAGAAAAAAGGATACACAAATTAAAATCTACACAGCGGGCCATGGAAAGGCAGATGCTCGGCGTGAGCCTTCGAGATTAAATCAAAAATGAAGAAATGCGACGCCGAACAAAAGTTGCCGATATTATGGACCGTATTGCGAAACTAAAATGGTAGTGGACTGGACATATGGCTCGACAGGAGGATACTAGATGGGCACCCAGAATCCTACAGTGGAGGCCCTGGACGAAAAATAGAAGCGTCGGAAGACCTCCCAAAAGGTGGTCTGACGACATTATCCAGCAAGCAGGAAGAACCTGGATGCGAAGAGGGAGAAACAGAGATGAGTGGAAGAAAATAATCATCTACATCCAGCAGTGGAGGGAAAAAGGCTAAGGAAAAGAAGAAAATAATATGTTCATTTTAAGATTTGCTGTCAACTTTTCAATGACAAATTAAGTAATAAATTAGCGACCCTCGACAATGACCGCTTTTATATCCAAATTCATTAACGCCACAAAGAAACCTCATTTTATCTCATAAGTCCAAATATCAAGAGGCCAAACAACACGTTGTACTTGTACCCACTGGACACGTAGCCACCTTGCTGTTTTGTCATTTTTACAACGGTCTTTATGTTTATTAAATTCTGTCTATTGAGCCATGTCATGTCATGAATACTTATGACGACCTGATCCGACGAGCAAATACAGAATTTCGTCTGAAAATTTATAACATCGCATGTTTGTAAAGAATTCACTACAATAACACTAGGCCTCCATATCTGCACTGATTCAATATTGATGGTGCCTCTTTTTTTAATCGAAATTTTTCTTGGCGTTGTTTAGATGTTCCTGGGGAATCTGATGTCTTACTATTTTGCTCGGAGACATGGCAAATAAAATGAAAACATGTTCTGGTAGAGTTTTTATTTTTTGTGAATATTGGTGACACGTCATTTACTAAAAGGTTTGCAAGTTTGTTTTGAGATCTGTTCAAAAATATTGTCAGTCTGGATCCCAGCTGTTTTGGATCCTGGGCAGACTTTTATTTTATTTGTGGATAAACAGAGAAGCGAACACGGAATACGTGTCGCATCAATAATCTTGCTATTTTCAAATCAAGCTAAACGCTTGTGCTTGAAATAAGGATTAACTTGTTGGTGCCTTGGACTGGGGCTTGAATCAGCGCATAATCATTTCACGTGTTAAATAACTAAATGCGTGAACAACTCACATACGTATTAAAAATTATATCAATTTTTATATTTGAAACAGTTTTTTAAAACATGAGGGTGACGTCACTGATGAGTAGAATTCTATTGTCAATGGATTATCATCATTGAGTCAGCTATGACAGCGTTGAACCCAGTTTGGTAAATTTAAAGTTGTTGCATTCCTTATCCCTTGTTCACAAATTTTACGTACATTCGAAATGAAATATAGGCCTAAGTTTTGTGATACATCTCAAGAAGTTATTCGTGTGCGGAGTATTGTATTAATCATCTTTCATGGGGTGTCCTCTAATGAGAATAGTGGACATACATCAATAGTGCGATTCGTTGTTTGTATTACACTTCTTAAGTCACAACTTTCACATAGTATCGAATCTCTTAGTTCCCACCTGATGCAGTTGATAGAAACACACGAGTCTCCGAGGAGTTAGATCCAGATAATCCAAGGGAAATCAATTAAAGCGTAACTATGAAATCCACAGTTATAATATAAAGCGCCCAAAAAATTAAATCAATAATGAGATTTTATAGAAATTTTTTTGATCGTATAATTTAATCTATTACGACTTTCAAATTTTAATATCCCTTCCTTTAGACTCTCACCAAGTGTTGGGCTTTTATTTAATTTTAGTTTAATATTCTTGCACTTAATTTTAGTAAAATATTCTTCATTGTTTTAAATTGTAGATTAATTAATTCAGTATAGTTTCATAAATGCCCACTGCGATGTATCTAAGTGCATCATCTGTAAATAATCTTAAATTACAATAGGTCTAAGAACTGACCCTTGTGGTACTCCTGATATAAGGTGATTGATCAATAAACATGCAGACAACTATATTTATATATAGCTTTTGATGTCTTAAATTCTAAGAAGTGTTAATACAAACCAAATACAATACTTTATGGAAATTATAGAATTTATGGAAACTAAACACAAGAGCCCAGTCAATGTACAAAACATTGAAAAATCTTGTTGTAAAATCTGTAAAATGTACAAGAATTTTTCTAGAACATTCTCCCGTATAGGTACCGTTTTACCTTCGCGACAAATATTTACCTTGGTAATGTGGTCATCATATTTCACATAGACGTACTTATGAACGGACTCCTCAATGGCGTCTCTCCTATTATGCATATTTTTCTGATATTCTTTACGCCTGAGCTAAAGATTTTTGCTTTACATTCGTAGGATGTTCGCCCTTCGCTATTTGAATGCCTCTTCTATTCAGGACCAGTTTCTCAGTGTATGATCACAGCCTCGCTATATTCATCTTAGATTTGTTTTGTCGTAATTATCATGTTCGCTCCATTCAAGAAAATGTTGTAATGAAAGAAGACATTCAATGTGTCAAAAGTAATGGTGGAATTTTGTGTTTTGTTTTTTCTTATCTTTGGGTCATGAACAGAATGTCCATTTTTAATGATTTCATAGTCTTATTTTTTTATACAGGTATATAACAAAACAAAAACCGTGGTATATGTCTCAGCCACATATATTATTGACCTGGAAAGTTCCGGGAATCACCCGTGAATCTCTCAGGTATTGTTGTCGGGTGACTTGTTGGATTTTGTCATTAATTTTGATGGGCTCTTTGACAAAATTGTCCCTCTGGAGACGATTGAGAGGAACATGTCCCATTTTAGGCAACCTTATACTCGAAGGAGTACCTAATATTAAGACAATATTATGTATTAAGGCAATAGGACCTACGAAGCCCCCCAGGATCATAAGTGCGGTAGCCAAAAATTTCTGGAGATTTTAAAAAGACTAAATGGTATACCCGTTTAATGCATTTCCACGGACAAATCCCTCCCGTTCCAACAAAGCTGGTAGTAGCTAGAGTAGAATACCTTAACTCCTATTGAGGTACATTATAAGCCTTGTACACAGCAAGCAAGGCCAAAAGTAATTGTAACAGACATCTAAAAAAAAAATGCATATTTATGAAATGAGTTTTTCACAATTGAAAAATGGTCTTCTCTGAAGGGCAGTGACAAACCCTAATTGGACCAGGGGACTCACGCTCATTCTACTTTCGAGAAGATGATCGAGATGTTGATACAAAACATACTTGTTTCACCAGCAAGCTCAGTTTGGAGATTTTTCATTACGTCAATTTTCTTAAAAAGTTGTTCAGAAAGAATGCAATGTACTAAGGGAAGTAAGGGAGATTATTATTGCCGGCCTGTTGGGAATACAAAATAAAATAAATCTCGCACTCGGATGAAGTGAAGGGGCTTTCTGAACTGCAATTACCAAAATTACAAGCTTTTTTACCATCAATTTTGGTAAGGTATCCTCTTAGGGCCGGTTGTTTCAAGTTGGATTAAAGTAAGCGTTCTTTTAAAGCATAGATTTTTACGTTCTCCACCAATCAGACGATCCGTTTTCGTAAAAGTCTATGCTTTAATCGACCGCTTACTTTAATCCAACTTGAAACAACCGGGTCTCAGTAACTATATTCTCCCTAAGTTAATATTTTCAATTTTTTCTCTCATTTTTAATCTTAATTAAATATTTCCTACATTTATTTTGTTCCAGATATCCAATCGGCGAAATGGATCTTCCATTCTTCAAACAATACGTGTTGAGTAAGTTTGACCTCGATGTGAACATCAATAGTCCGCCACCGGCTCCGCCACCAGAGCGCTACCTGGAGTCGATCGTGACGCAGCCAATATTGGACGAAATCAAAGCTCTCGGCGTATCCTATTCCGTGGATGGACTGGACCGGCTGATCAGAGCCAGGGGCCAAGCCCTGCACGACATAGCCGCCGTCATACACCACAAAATCAAAAGGCTCCCGGACGTGGTGGTCTGGCCGACGTGCCACGAGGAAGTTGTGGAGATAGTGAGGCTGGCAGACAGAAGGGGGCTGGTCATCATCCCTTACGGCGGCGGCACCTCGGTCTCCGGAGCGATCGAGTGCCCCGCGCGAGAATCCAGGCCGATCGTTTCTCTAGACACTTCGCAGATGAACGAAATCCTTTGGATCGACTATGAAAACCTGGTGATTTGCTGCGAAGGCGGAATCCTCGGACAGGATCTCGAGAGAGAGCTGAGAACCCTCGGCTACACGGTGGGACACGAGCCAGATTCGTACGAATTCTCCTCCCTGGGAGGCTGGGTCGCCACCAGAGCCAGCGGGATGAAGAAAAATAACTACGGAAATATAGAAGACCTCATCGTTCACGTAAAGATGGTAACGCCGCGCGGCGTCCTGGCCAAGAGTTGCAGAGCTCCCAGGATATCCTGCGGTCCTGACTTTGAACAGATGATTTTGGGATCGGAAGGATCCCTCGGAGTCGTGACAGAAGTTGTCCTGAAGATGCGCCCGCTCCCGAAATGCACGCGATACGGGTCCGTGGTGTTTCCCGATTTTGAGAACGGGGTAAAGTGCATGAGGGAAGTGGCGCGCCAGAGATGCCAGCCCTCGAGCATCAGGCTGATGGACAATGAGCAGTTCCAGTTCGGTCAGGCGCTGAAGCCGGCTCCCTCCTACTTCGGAATAATCCTCGATGGACTGAAGAACGCCTACATAACAAAGATAAAGGGATTCGACCTCAGTAAAATGTGCGTCACTACCCTGCTGTACGAAGGGACCGAAGAAGACGTGCTCGCTAAAGAAAAGAAAATCAACGAGATAGCTATCAGTAATGGGGGAATACCAGCCGGAGCAAAGAATGGGGAGAGAGGATACGTACTGACTTTCGTCATAGCTTACATCAGAGTAAGTACCTATTATTTATTATACCTATTTAAAATATTTTTATCATTTTGGATCAACTTTGGATCGATTTTTAACCCTTTTTCCGTGATCCAATCGAGCTGAAACTTTGCAGGCAGACTCGTGGTGACGATTAAAATGATCTAACTATTAAATTTTCGTTTAATTTTTTTAAATTATTATATTTTGTTCGAAATTTTAACGGTTTTTTCAAATTGGAAACCGCACAAATGAGAAAGAAGCCCGACGCGTGGAGAATACGCAAAACCTGTTTCATCTAGTTTGGCTCGAGTCATGGGTCCGATCAGACGGTTTTGCCGATGCCGTGCCCCCCTATATCAATTATTACGTTTTCAAGGATATACATGGAATAGTTTTCCACATGAACTTAAAGCAAGAGGAATAAGTTGATAGAATATCAACTCATTCCTCTTGCTTTAAGTTTAGAGGGCATTCGTGGAACACTTGCTACGACCAGATAAATCAAATATTGGAGTATGACACTGTTGGTAGCTTCAACACCCGAAGAGCGTGCATGAGAGAATAGATGAAAGTGGACGAAGCAAAAGCGGTGCGCCAGGACAGAAGAGTGTGGCAATCTATCCTCTAATCAGTCATAATCACAGGCTACGTAAAAAGTTAAATGTAGCTTCAAAGTGAAGCGCCTATCGTCTGGCGGTGAGCGAAGCGAGAATGGGCGCGTTATGCGCCTCGGTCGGCAGCCAGCTCTTTATATTTCCACCTCTTTTCGTCTTGTAGGATCTCGCCTTCGAGCACCAAATCGTGGCCGAGTCCTTCGAGACGTCCATGCCGTGGGACCGCACCAGCGCGCTGTGCCGCAACGTGAAGCACTGCATCACCAGGGAGTGCCACAGGAGGAACCTCCACTTCATGGTGTCCTGCAGGGTCACGCAGACCTACGACGCCGGCTGCTGCGTCTACTTTTACTTTGGACTGAAGACCAACAACTCCGAGAATCCCATAGCGGTGTACGAGCAGATCGAAGAGTTGGCGAGGGACGAGATCATTGCGAGCGGAGGTTAGTTTGTGTACCCTTGTTATTTTGATTTTTTTCTTCATCATATTAAAGTCAAATAAAAATCACCGGACCTCATGCTGCTCCTGGAAAAGGAGTAGATGGTTCAAAGGGAGAGTCGTGAAGTAAATGCCAATAAAAAATATTCATTCAGCATGCGAAGTCTGCATCCACACAACGAATTAATAAATACATAACACAATCTAAGGCCATCTCGAGCACTTGTACCATATTCTAAGCAGTCCAGAGACCCCCATATCTGATGGCCACTAGTGTATCATATCTAGTTAGACTTGCAAATAACGTTACCTTTATATTTCCAGGATCGATATCACATCATCACGGGGTCGGGAAGCTGCGCAGAAAGTGGTACAGGGACACCATCTCAGAGTCTGGACTGAATCTGTACAAGGCCACCAAAGCGGAGCTGGATCCAAAGAATATATTCGCCAACGAAAACCTCACCAAGGATTTAGAGTTTGTCCAAAGCAAGCTCTAGTTCACGCGGGTACCAAGAAGACAGAATTGCTTGGTGAAGAGACTGCTTTGTACATAGAAGAGTTTTGTTACTACGCGTAATATATTATATAATACTGACATTACACAGCATTCCATAAACATCTCACACTTGAAACTCATCGATGTTTAATTTAAAATTGTGGTGAACTACGCAATAATCATAAAATTGAAATAACACTCCAATGTCTCTTGACGCTGTAATCATTCGCTTTTATGTGGTTCGTGTATCGTGGTGTAACTGTTCAGTGATTGTTGTGGTAAGTTTTTCGAGGAACTTCGAGGTTATGCTTCAAGGTAGGTTCCCGGTCCTTCGTCACGCAGAGCAGAGCGTGGTCGCTGATGACGCTGACACCTCAGCCAAAACTCAGGTGAGCCACTCGCTGTAGACTCACGTCCATCTAGCTGGGGATCTTCTCTCGGTTCTACCCCGTGACATCAGCCTCTTCTGCGCATCCCTACATCTTGTGACATATCCGAAGTACAGTAGAACCACGTCAATTCGAAATTCAAGGGACCCAAAAAAATTCGAATTATGTGAAACGCCGTTAATTCGAAATTCTAGATTCTAAAAAACATCGCGATGCATTTGCGAAATTCGCCAATTCGGAAACTTTATTATGCTAATACAAAGATCGCGACATTTTAGTTCAAAAATACCCGATATTGACATATTTATTGTACGCTTGCGAAAAAAATCGAAATATTTTATCAATTTTGTCAAAATTCGAAAAAAAATTGAATTATCTAAACTAAAATATATTGAGTTAAGCTGCAAGGGGCTAAAAATTATTTCGAATTACGAATTACCGGGGATTTTGAATTATCGAGGACTACCTACTGTGAAATTAACATTTTGGAACTTGTGGGTCACAAAATTTTCGAATTATATGGAATTTCGAATTATCTGGTTTTTCTGTATTTCAATACCTATGCAGATTTGTATTGTAGGAAATAGGCATTGCTCAATATTTATTGACGAAATATTTCAATTGGTTTATCTAGTCTTTGGTTGTAACTTTGAAGTCGCACTTTGTAATTAAGGGATTACACTACCTTGAGGCATCAAAATATACTTTCAAATTAAATTATTTTTTTGTAACTACTGCGTATATAGAACTCGTTTTGTTTTACGGCGCATGTACATAAGTTAATATTTTTCGACGATTACCACGTCGCCAGGGTTTGAGTGAAATGAAAAAGAGAATTATTTTCTAGTTAAAATATGCAATGTCTATTATCTAGCCTATTGAAAAAAAACATATTCTTTTTTGTGCAAATAAGATCAGTTTGTAGATGATTTTCATTTTTTTTGAGATGTCATCTCCAAAAGTCTGAAAAAGGTAGTTTCGAGAAAAAGAATATGCATTATTTTAAAAATACACCTACCACGTTGCTTTCAAATTGCTAAAACATGTTACATAGGCGTCACAAATTAGCATGCTCAGTCATATTCGGGATGCCGTGGTTTTGAGCAGTTAGCCAGATCTATGAGCGAAACAATTGTCAAACAATAGCAAACAAGATTCTCTGTGCATACAATTTTCAAAGCGTCAGAAGTCGACGTCGCGAACAATTTTTTTTCAATGTTTTTGTAATTTATTGTTTTGATTCTAATATATTATATACTCCTATGTATTTCATGCATGAAATGTTTTCACAGTGAGCCCATTTTGTTTTTATGTTTTATATTTGTAGCTTTCCTTCGACTTTCACCAAACACTGTATATTCCACTACCTCCAATCTAAAACACTATGTATGCTAATTTTAAATAGTTGTAAATTAAATATATATCCCTTCTGTATCTTACTTTCTATTAGAATAAATAGTAATGGACACATCACCATACTAAAGTACATCAAATAATTTAGATTTAAATAGTTTTGTGCCTTTATCGTGTGTTCAAGCAATTTTGTATTTTTGTGTAATGTGTATACGTAGAAAAAATCTGTCTGTCGTTTAAAGTCGTAACACAAATTCTCGGGAGAACACCACATACAGGATATGCACTTGAATACTCCTGCCTTTCGTACGAGTCCGAAAACAGTTACAAACCCAATTGGTACATTGTATTTTTACAAAATTTAATCCTTTGTTTATTATATTTTTGACAATTTTTATAAAAATTTGTAATCGACTGCGACAAGTGATAAGTTGTGTTGGTTTGACAGCGAACGGTATGTTCATATTATTTTTGGGCACATGAGGAATCCTTGAGGCTCTTCATATTTAATCAGTTCTTTATCATGAAAATCATGAAGAAAAATATACAGAATACATATAACTGATTTTCTTTGGCAGTGTGGATTTTCTGTATACCATTTTTGATATGTTAAATGGTTTAAATGATTCTCGAGCATTTATTCTTCTAGAAAATTATTTATATTTCATATAAAAGAGTCTGGTAAGACTTTCTTATTGAATAGGCAGCGGTTAGAATAAAAATATTAATGTTAAATTTATATTGTAGTATAGAAAACATTCTAATTTATAACATTTTTCATATATTAAAAAATGCTTTGTAAATTTTTCATTTTGTATAAGATGTAACTAAATCTTATGCTTAGTGTTTTCTGGGATATTTGACTAGAAACATCATATTTTTGACACAGTAGAATGTCCCATAAAACTGACCATAAGATGTCGTACTATTACTAAATTTCAATTTGAAACTATGTACTTCATTTATAATATTATCACTCATTTATATTGTGTTACATCCCACAGCAAAAGTGATTGTAACACGCATAAGTATCATTTGCCTCTTAATAGAAAAATCTTCAAACATTTTACTAATTTATCATAACATTTTTATATTTCATCAGTCACACTAGATAAAATTTAATAATGCACATTTTGTAATACTCAAATCTATTGAAAATATAATTTTTTATGCCATACATTTTGCCAATCGTTGACAGTGCCAATTAAAAAACTAATTAAATTGATAATGTTATGTTTTATTATAGTACTCTTAAAAAACATTGTGTTACTTATATCTGTCATATTTTGTATGTATATTTATCGCTCTTTCAAATTAAAAACCAATTTAGTGAAATAAATTGATTAAGATATTTAGTTCAAAATCATATGAAAATATATATACATATTTTAATAAATGTATAATCAATGTGATTTTGTCCATCCTTTAAGTAGAGAGAGGACTTTGGCACCAACAACTACACCAAAAATGAATGTGCGCCTATTTTTGCTTTAAAAAACTTGTTAGAATTTGCAAAATCAAAAGCAAATTCTTCATTTACAATATGAACGTCAAGCCAATAATTCAAATAATATGGATGTGAGCCCTGAAGGATATCAGGAGATGGTGAAGGGTAAAGGGGAGAGAAAAATGTTTTGTTATGCCTATGTTATGTTACATTATAAATGCCTGTGTTGTCAGCCGGGCCCTAAAGAATAAGTATGCAAAATTAGAGTCAGATCAGTCGAACGGTACAGATCAGCATGGAATATATGTAACAACATAATTATCTTCACATAATCAGTTGTGCTGTTTTGTAAACCTCAATATTTTCATTGTACTCCTTAATAAGTTGGTACCTGGTTTGTTAATGACCCCATTCAATTTGCTAGCAATAAGCCAATAACATAATGTGTCAAAGAAAAATATATATTATATTAATATTTATAATGTGCACTACGATGTACGCTATTCGTTAAATCTTAGTAAACTTGCCAGTACCATGACGAGATAAATTTGATCATGGAAAAGTTAGGAAATCTCTAGAAGTCATTGCTTACTGTCAAAACTATTGTATATTGATCGATGTGCATCAATCTTTGTCTTAGGGTACACTGGTGAATAGATACACTGCTTCTTTCGATTCGCTGGTGTGAAGGTGTTTGCTCTTGGATGATATTAATTATCGAAAACTATGACTGTGCTCACCTTTTCAATACATTTTTAATACTTAACATTTGAACTTTCAGTTGTGTAAATAAATTCCAAATAACAAAACAAGATGCGAACGGAATACTCATTTATAATTTCAAATAATAAATCATGAGAATTACAAATGTGAAAGAGTGTATAACACTGAAATCATTATTTCACTACATTTTCATGATAATAAATTATTAAAAATTTCTGCATCAATGAGACATTTATGTTAAATCCCTTTTCAATCATAACATCACTTACATAGGCTACATGCTTTTTATAGTATAACCCATCAGTAGTAGTAGTCCAACCAAAATTTATTTTAATATTGCACAGCAAATATTGCATATTTGATGACAGATCGTACTTACATAAGTAAACAGGGTTATTTGGAAAACATTAATAACCTCGCAGGACTATATTCCTGCCTTGATTATGAGTCGAAAATGTTTAAGCTATTATGACTGATTATGATGTTTAAGCTATTATCAATAGTTAAGGAGATATACGACATCAAAGTTTGCATTTTTTTTTTCAATATTTCTGACTTCTTTTTTGTGAAACGTTGGACTATCACTACCGTAACTTATATCGAATACGAAAAATTCATTCTCTTTAATACAAGATAAATAAAAAAATAAAAATCTTCAATTGGAAAACATTCCAATTGGAATTTTTTCAGGGTTTTTATAATTTTATTTAACCTGTATTGAAACGAATGAATTTTTCAAATGAATTACTGTAATGGTAGTCTAACGTTTTACAAAAAAGAAGTCAGAAATATTGAAAAAAAAATGCAAACTTTGATGTCACATATCTCCTTAACTATTGATATTAGGTCATAATAGCTTGAACATTTTCGACTCATAATCAAGGCAGCAATATCGTCCAGCGAGGTTATTAATGTTTTCCAAATAACCCTGTATACACAATGAATGAGTTACCTAGTTATGCCTACTACAATACTACCCACCGTAGCCTTCTTATACTCCAAATACTACGGTGGATACGAAATCTTAGATAAACCTTGTTAATATCTGTGATGTCCTTTCCTTTTGCCAAGGAAGGACCTTTGTCAGGAATCTGGGATCCTTAGTGAAAGTCCAATGGTTCTGGGTTTTTAATTGTCCTGTACAAAATGTAAAAATATTGCAATAAGGTAGAATTAGCGGTTCTAAATAGCTCTACAAATGCGTGCTTTATAATGGCGGGCGCCCGCACGGCGCGTCCCTTTTAATCCTACCTCCCGTCTCTTTCATAAGTTTAGACAGACATCCATTCAGATACATAATAATATCTCTAAGGGGTTATACTACGTTGAGGCATAAAAAATATTTTCAAATTAAAAAAATATTTGACGTAACCTTTGCACATATAAAATTATTTTTACTATCATTGTTTACGGCATGGTTAAACATGATTTTTTTCAACAAATTATTTTTAAAATTTCAAAATGGCGGA
>JADDOH010020026.1:0-19169 GCA_016648135.1 Agrypnia vestita | reverse complement strand
AAACATATCAGGAATACACAATCAACTGTAAAACCATCATTTAATATCTCTAGTCAATAAGACTACACCGTGGGATCAATCACATCAACTAAATTGGCGATGCTAACATGGCTCTGACTGACGCGCTCAAGGACGAGTTTTTTCCAGTCACCCAGTTAGTTCATTCAGCCCTTTAATCAGCAGTAAACATCATAATAATCCGGCTCATGTAGCCGCAACGTGGGATCCTCATCATATACACCAGTCAATTTGACTGCCCCGCGGGACAATATACAAACCTTAATATCAGACGCGGGATTTCTTCCTGATATGCTTGTCGCCGGGAAGCGAGGACTTCGGAGGATTCCAGCAGGAGCAATAGAGTCTCGGCTTGATCTTGGTCTGCAGCTTAGTGTGGGAGGTTATGTCTAAACAGGAGTTAACCACCGGATGCGGCGATGCTCTGGGGCCACATCCCCCTCCCCCCTACAGGGGGGGGGCATCTAGAATCCACGTTTGAACAGAAGTGGTTAAACACTTCTTAAATTTCACTTACAAAACTGTATCTTCCATTCCCTTAGAATCTCGGGCTGTGATAATGTCAGACAAAGCTTGCCCTGAGCCTCTGTTGCGCCTAGTTGTTATGAATATATGTTTACTCTTTCCACTATATACCATGAACAGATAAATCAGGCCGAAGACCACCGATCGCGCCAGTTGTAAGCATTGTATGTATGTATTCTGGAGAACCCAGCCGTTAATTTGCATTTTGAGTATTGTGTGTGTGTTTAATAAGTATAACCGTGTATTAATCGACCGTGATTTATCTAATCTGGATGACCGGCAGATCCAGTATACTATTGCATTAAAAAAAATACGCAATAAAATTAAATATTGCGTGTTGTTGCGCAATATCAGCACTAAGTTCCTATAATGTACCGTCGGTTGTATTATGTGGATACCAAGTTATACTCATAGCGCCCTAGGCTGTATTTCGCAAGTGGTATTTATCTATCTGAATATTCCATCGTAATCGTGACCCCGCGCTCAACCGTGGAATCCGTCCACAGGTGCTAATATGAGACCTCGGTAACCAGGCGGCTTCGTTCTAGGCGAAAAATCTACGTAGACATATTTATGTTCGCGACGCCGCTACCGGATGCGAGGAAGTGACTAATGCGCCGCCATGAAAGGTGATTTTGTTAGTCTGTTCAATCGATCGTCGTTTTGAGTCCGGCTCATGTTGCGCGTTAATAATGTTAGGTTAGTTTCGCCTCGTATGAATACAATGGCATTTCTTCTGCTACGCTACCAAAAGTACCGGGTAACCGCGTCACATCGAGGAGTCCTAAATTACTATCACTAGACAATTACTGGCCAAATTATATGTTAGACTAAACGTAAACTTAATTCAATCACGTAAATAAATTTTAAACATAGCTTTGAGCTTGCAAAAGCAGATCTCAAATAATATATTAGACTTTTAATAAATGAACTTAAAGTAAAATCGCTTTTAGAACTTTTCTTAAAGCCTCTCTTTTAAACTTTCGATTTAAACTTCTTCAAAAAAAAAAACTCCACCCCAAAATACACCCTCTACAAGACGCAAAACGTCACAACCTGACGCACAATATTACGTGTTATGTGTAGAAAGTTATTGCACCTAGTCACGATTTTTTAAACGAATTTTTCAAAAAACAAAATTAAAATTTTGGATGGATATCAAAAAAAAATGGAAGTGGTAAAAAAAATCGAAAGATTGGCAAAACATGGCATCTAACTATTATTCAAACGCTATACTCGATTTTTGAATTTCATTCAAACTATGCAAACAGTAGTAGAAACATCGAGCTCGGTAAAAAAAGCTCAAAAAGGGGTTTTATTTTTGTCACGCCGCGAGAATGGGACAAATGCAAAATTCCAACATACAAAAGAAAGACGGCCGGATTTTGCACCATTCATGTTTTCGATTTTTTAAAACGAAGTTTCTTCTTTAGAGTTTTTCTAACACTATGTTTAATTGCAAATAAAAAGTGTCTAAAAATGAAAATAAAACTTCGTTTTTGAGAAGGGCCCAGCAGGAGGGGCTGTAGGAGGGAGGTCCCGAAAAATAAAATAAAAATAAAGAGGGTTTCGGGAAAACTTTTCATTTTCAGGATCGAATCAAAACTTGCCAAGTTATTAGCGTTGCACGGTGGGTTTTTGGATTAAAATGAAAAAAGCTGAAATTCGACTGAATTCTGAGGTGAAGAGACGTCCCACGATGAATGAATCCAATCTGGGGAACGTGAAATTATTGAAATCGAGCTCTCGGTTGATGAGTTTTTTTCGCGAAAATGAAAATAACCGCAATGACCGTGCATTGTCATCGACGTCGAGTTGACTTGCAAAATTTCAGTTCGATTGGATGACGAGAAATGCGTTGTTTTTCACTTCCGAGACATTTCCACGCACACGTACGGCGGCGAAACTAAAATAAACAATTTAATAAGGTTCATTTTCCTTGCCTTAATTTTGGCAAAAGTGGAAACGATCTCTCCGTTCGGGAGATTGTACTATAAGATTCGATAGAAGAAGAAGAGAGCTATCTGTGGTATTTTTCGAAATTGAAATTGGATGATAAATGACCGAGTCGTGAAAGATCTAGTGTGGGGGTTGGAATTTAAATTTCAACTTTAAAAAACCGAAGGGTGTAAGCTGCGCGCCCGAAGCCGCACAAAGGCCGCGCAAAGGATAAAATTTGCCAAAGTGAATTGCCCTCTTCGTTTTGAAATTTACACGCATATTAGTCCAACCATAAATAATCCCTTGTCAGTCTAGTGTTGACGAAGTTTGCCTGGTGATGTAGTAGTAGTCGGGGGTTCGAGCACCAGGAAACCACCAAGTTAGTCCTATTTCCTATATAATAATAGGAATATTCCTATAGTGTGATACGTATTCCGAGCATGTATCTCTATTGAAATAAAATTACAGTTACAAATTAAATTGTCACATACTTACATTTCCAAAACACCGTCAATCTAACACTTTCATTTCAATTAACAAACGCTAACACGGACTCGTTAATACAATATTAAATAATATTCACAGACTTTGTCATGAATTCAGCACTGGGTACACTAATAACGTTTAAACCAGCGTGAAATCACTTTTATACTATCTTTCCATACAATATTTCCTAATAAGACTAATTAAAGTTACTTGACAGGGCTGGAATAGACATAAGTAGCAAATTGAGGACAATAGATTTGATAGTAGGATTATTTCTGTTATTTTTCTTTTGAAGTTAAGTTTGTGGAACTCATTAATCATACATATGAAAATAAAAGCACTCTTATTTTTTTACATGCCTTTAATTAACTCTCTTTGTCTGCTGATTTGTTTGTTTGTTGTGGTGGAATCTTATAATTGATTTTTCACCAATTATCCGACTAGCTATGATCGTATTCGACATAATTTGGTCATTATTTTGATCAAAATGAATAATTTTCCATTATTTTTAAACATTAAAAGTACCTGAGTAGCTTCGCTATTTATCAATTTTAATATGAAAAATGTACGGATTCCATTTTTTTTAATTTTAGTCGTCTGATTCAACTTTGGCATTAAGAGATTCAATGATTCAACTTCATAAGAGCTAAATCTGACTGCTCCGAGAAAAACACAGAAGCTGAGATCAAAAAGGGATTGCCAAAGTACTCAAAAAACGGAAGATTAAGACAGTGTTCGGCACAAACAACATGGTTAATAATAGGATCGGTATCCCTTGAGACCGACAGTATTTATAGGCTCGACTGTCAATATTGCGACTAAGTGTATGTGGGACAAACAGCGCGCACGATTTCAAAGAGGGTTGATGAGCATAAAAGAGCATGCAAACTTGGCTAACCAGGAAAACAGGAAAATCGGAATTGGCTGAGCATTTTCTAGATACGGGCCGCAATTTTTAATTTGAGCCGAAAATCTTAGGAAAGCCCAAGAGTAATACGCGCGCCTGGTCAAGGAGGTACTCGAGGTATATAAGCAACCTGAATATTAATATTAATAGGGATGATGGTCTTAAATTAAAAACCTCGTGGTATTCGGCGCTGCAGAATCTATTGAATCGACAACTCCGCACAGATAATTATCCGGCAGGAGATCGAACAGTGACACAACGCTACAAAAATTCTTGACAACACCTGTCTTCGACTCGCTATCACCATACATTACATTTAGATATAAACACCCTGCTTTCGAGATGGTACTGCGATCCAGTACTTAACCTAACTAAACTTGGATACATCCTGACTTCGGTACGGTATTGCAAGGCAATACTTCACCTACAAATCAACACACACCCATCACATCAGCCCTGATCGGCTACAAATCAACACAACCCAGTCTGCCAGAAAAGTCACGTATACACGGCAGAATATCCCAGAAAACTATACATAGTCCCTCCTCATTTGCTTCATCTGCAGCATAGCGTAAACCGCTTTAGAATCAGAACAATGCCAATCTGTATAGCGAAAGTGCAGGGCATATGAGAGCTTTTACTAGCAGAACGTTCATGGGTCCATGGAAGGTATATGTTGTGAGGCTATCCGTTCGTATTTTGACAGTCAAATATTTTTTTCTATCGAACATATATCCTCTGTAAGCAACGATATATGTCTGCACAGTTTTCGGTTTCCTAATCACGTTTTCCAAAATAATATTAATTGCTAGTAGTAATGGGGGATCCTTTTGTCTGGAGTCATGTCTTCTGATAAATTAAATGATAAATAAGCACAAATAATTTAAATAAATTCAATCGCAATTCAATAAAATATTCTCACATCACTGAATCCTGTCCTTATGAATAATCGGTCGTTGAACCTTATCTTCGCTGATATAACATTTTTATTTTATTAAAATAAAATAAAAATGTTATATCAGCGAAGATAAGGTTCAACTACCGATTAATAATTTGCGTAAATTTTATAAATGCATGTATTAATAAGTTTTCACTGATTTATTGAAGATAAAAATATCAATTTTTTTAAGAATTATTAGTTCATTGTGTAACAAATCTGAAAGTTACTTTTAAATAATTAATTATTTCAAATATTTTTGAATACCGCTATGCAGCAAATTGCAATGTGTTAGAGAAAGACATCCCTTAGCGAAAAATTACAGTGGTTGGAAAGGGATGCAAACGCAAAATTCTATATAAAAGGCGCGCCAGAACGCCAAAGAAGCCAGAGTTGGAGGGAGTGAGCTGCCTGGACCTTGGTCACAGTAGTGGTTAGTATACCGAGCGAACCCCGGAGGTGGGAGGGACGCTGCTGGACCCTGGCTACAATCGTAGCTGGTGTACCGAGCGCCCTCCGGGAGATGCAGGATGAAGAAGCGCGGAGGTGACCGGAGAAGGAAGGTCACTCCGCATCCGATATCTCCAGCCGGGGGTAGCGGAGGGCTTCCGGGTCAGCACAATAAGGGCTTTAGCGCCGACAACTGTCTTTCCGGGAGTCCTCAAAATACAGATACAAATATATAAAGATAAATATAATATAAAGTAAGAATCAAGTATATAACGAGCAGAAGCATAAGAAAAATATAATATAATAGAAATTCAAAAACAAAAAAGTAATACTGTAGAGTGAAACGCAATAGCATAAGCTTTGGAAGTCATAATAAAATAAAAAATACACAAACAGATACAAATCAATTATTTAAGTCCAATTCGACTATATATTTGAATATTGTATGGTTATCTTACAGATAATATGTCAGTTATCTTACAGATAATATGTCAGTTATGTTGAAAGAATGCAAATGTTGATAATGACATCAATGATGTCATTACATTACACTACGAGTCACCTTTATATATAGCAAAAATGAAAAAAATAACAAATCTAATCAATCCTGGATTGCGAACATATAATTAATTTCGTAATATTACGTAATTGGATGCATACCTTACATCAAAGCAAATTAAATAAATAGTGGAAGCCTTGACATTTGTTCCGCCGCCAAAAATCTTTAATGACAAAAAATAACCTTAGTGCTAGTCTTATTACTCTTTTCATTTATTTTTCTGTTTCTTTTGCAATTTATTTTACATTAAACAAATATTGTAACAAAATGGTAAAAAAAGATTAGCTTGTAATATGTAACAACACTATCTGAGTATCGAGAATGGCCTATAGCAATCCACAATCTTCGGGAAATGCCTGGAACAACCGAGAAGCGACGAGAACGTTTTCCTAATTTCTAGAATAATTTAGAAAGTTCGAAAATACCAGCTTTTGGATATTAACAGCGCGGATCTAGCTCACGGCGCAGCGTTCGTGTTTTGGTAGTTCGTTTGGTGCTAACGGCCGCGAGCTGCGAGGCGACGGCCAGGGTGGCCAGTCGTAAGATAATCAAAGCGATTAATAAAGAAAAATAATCGATCGGAGTACTAAGTGGCGAAGTAAACCAGAGCGACTTCTAAGTGCCAAAATTAAATATTCTACGATTAATAAATAAGTGTTACCCAGCGATAACAAAATGTTCACAGACGAAGTGATATATTATAAAATAGTATAGATTAAGAATAGTGTTAAGTTGGGTTTTCAGGAAGAGGGCAGGCGTCAGTATAAATGCACGTAGGTAAAGTCTAAGCGATGTATTTCCTCTTATAAACCTAGACTACCTACGGCCTGCCGAATTTCAAGTGCCCGTCGCGGCCGTCCGCTGACGGTGACGCACCGGTCCCGCCTCAATGATAATGCTGAAACGTTATATAAAACCTATAATTCCATATTCTTCTTCTTTTGGTGTCATGTCAGGTCCCCCCAACGTTGACCATCACCCGAGAGAAAGCGTCCCTGTCCTGGGCAGCACGAAACAGCTCTCCAACACTTCTTATGCCCGTCCAGTCGCGTATATTGCGGAGCCAGGAATTCCATAAGAATACACATTTGTTTAATTTTATAATTAAAATGAGATTAATTAATGGAGGTTTTAACATAATAAGTTTTAATTATCTTTGCCATGTTGTCAAATTATAAAGATCCCATCCTTTTGTAAGATTCAGGTTTAATTCCTCTATATTGGCACAACTCGTAGTATATTAGGTCCTTACATATGAAATTGACGTTTAGTATGGGAGGAACATAAAGCCGATTTTTTTTATTATAATATATTTATTTAATCAAAGTATGTACCATTGCTATCTATGCACTTTTGCCATCTCATAGGTAGTTCATCGATCCCTTTACTAAAAAAACCATTCGGACGGGAATCAATAAAATCTTTGAAGGCGGTTTGGACTGCCCCATCGGAGTTGAATTTTTTCCTTTGCAAGAAGTTATCCAAATTTCGAAAAAAATGGTAATCTGTTGGGGCAAGGTCCGGAGAGTACGGTGGATGTCTTAGACATTCCAATTGAAGCTCCTCTAATTTGGTAGCCGTCTGTTGTGCAGTGTGCGGTCTAGCGTTATCATGAAGCAGCAGTGGCCTAGAGCGATTAACCAGCCTCGGTTGTTTAGCAGCTAGCTTTTCCATCATGGTTTGCAGTTGCTAACAATAGACATCTGCCGTAATCGTCTGGCCAGATTTAAGAAAGCTGTAGTGAACGACACCAGCACTAGTCCACCAAACGCTCACAAGTAACTTTTTGGAGTCAATTTTCGCTTGGGGCATGGTTTGGCTGGTTCGGCAGGGTTCAGCCATTGCGATGAGCGCTTCCGATTATCTTACAGGATCCACTTTTCATCACAGGTAATGATTCGATATAAAATCCCTTCATTATTGTGCCGGTTGAGTAATGCAACGCAGCAGTCAACGCGCGTTTGTTGATTTGCTTCACTCAATTCGGAGGTACCCACCTTTCAAGCTTTTTCACCTTACCAATTTGCTTCAAGTGGATTAAAACAGTTTTATCACTAACACCGCAGCCTGCAGCTAACTCGGATGTGGTTTGCGATGGATCCGCTTCCACAATAGCCTTCAATTCTTCATTATCAACTTTGGTCTCCGGCCGTCCACGGGGCTTGTTCTGCAGGTCGAAATTTCCAGAACGAAAACGTTGGAACCAAAAACGCACTGTGTTTTCTTTTGCGGCACCGTCGCCATACACATCATTAATCCTTCGAGCCGTTTCTGCAGCACTGGTGCCACGGTGGAACTCGTACTCGTAAATAACGCGATATTTCAAGTTTTTCATTTTGTAAACTGAGTGACGCAAAGAAAAAAACAATTGAGGAAAAAACAAATGAATTATAATTTTCAAAACACAAGTACATGAGTAAATAGCTGTATAAATTTGGATTTGGAATTCCTAACCAAAGAGAAGATATTTGAGATCAAATTTGCCAGTACGGCAAAACGCCAATTTCATATGTAAGGACCTAATATTAAGACTCATATTTCATAAATAGAGCGAATAGTAGTAAGTCGAGTGGTAGCAGACTAAGCTCTATACCTATAAAAATCAATGTCTGTCTGTCTGTTCTCTATACAAATCCACACCGTTTGTCCTATTCGATTCAAATTTTGCATACTTATGCTTTTGGACCCGGCGGGTAACATAGGCAAATTTTCTCCACTATTCTTTTACCCCTTCCCCTCCCCTGACCAATTTTTGATGCGAATCTGAACCGTTCGACCGATCGGACTCAAAATTTAGAAACTTATTCTTTAGAACTCGGCGGGTAATATAAGCAACATTTCCCCCCTATTCTCTTACCCCTTCCCCTCCCCCTGACATATTTTCGATGCAAATCTGTAGCGTTTGACCGATCGGACTCAAAATTTGGAAACTTATTCTTTAGGACTCGGCAGCTAACATAGGCATATTTCATATTTCCCCTTTATTCTTTCAACCCTTCCCCTCCGTTGATATATTTTTGATATAAATCTGTACCGTTTGACCGATCGGACTGAAAATTTGGAATCCTTATTCTTAAGGACTCGGCGGGTAAAACATGCAACGTTTTCCCCCTATTATTTTAACTCTTCCCCTCCCCTTATATGTTTTCGATGCAAATCTGTGCCGTTTGCCCGATTGGACTCAAAATTAGCAAACTTATTCTTAAGGTCTCGGCGGGTATTATGTGCGACATTTCCCCTATTCTTTTAACCCTTTCCCTATCCTGATATATTTTTGATGCAGATCTGTACGGTTTGACCGATCGGACACAAAATTTGGAAACTTATTCGTTAGGACCCGGCGGGTAACAAAAGTGACATTTCTTCCCTCCCCTTTTTACTTTTACCTGCCCTCTGATATTTTTTAGATACATACCTGTGCCGTTCGATCAATCGTACTCAAAATTTGCAAAATTATTATTCTTTAGGACTCAGCGTTTAACATTGGTGACATATCCCCCCTATTCTTTTACCCTTTCCCCTCCCCCTGATATATTTTCGATGCAAATCTATACCGTTCAAATCGAACCTTCATTTACCTTCATAAATTTATTTTAAAATTAATCCTTAACCCGTGCGACGCTGGGTATAAACAGCTAGTACTAATTAAAATTTAAAAAATGATATATATAAATAAAAGCTTAAAAACTTTCAAACCAAATTTATTAATCGATTAGAGAGACATACAGAAAAATCAAATCAACGAAAAAATATTTGGCTGCTACCGGGATTCGAACCACGGATCTCCTTCCTAACCAGGCCTCTTATATTTCTGTGAATATATCGACCGTATCTGTAAATCTCATTTATTAATTGATTAACATATATTAACCATTTTTAGAGCAATCCACTTTTTTCTGGTACGGTAGGCACAAATCACTTTGTGAAACTATTGCTAGGGGATGCCACAATTAACCCTTAATTCATTTTTTTTTTGACACATTTGATACAACACACATATTGAATATAATTCAAGAACACATTCTTATTGTGAAGTTGCAATTTTCGCAGAACAAAGTTCTAAGAAATTTAAAACCAAATAAATATATAAATTAGAAAGACATACAGAAAAAAATATTTTTTCGTTGATTTGATTTTTCTGTGTTTCTTTCTAATTGATTAATAAATTTGGTTTTGAATTTCACAGAACTTTGTTCTGAAAAAAATGCAACTTCACAATAATAATGTGTTCTTGAATATTACTTAAATACCTTCTATGTTTATACCACATATAATTTTATTAAATCAACATGTTTCGGGAGCTAGGTGCCCTTCTTCAGGATAAGTAATGTACTAAAATTGTCAAATTAAAAATGGTTCTTATAAGGGTTGGATTTTGTCTGCTAAAAAAACTTCAAATTTCTCCAGTCAAAGCAAAATCACAATAAACATGGTATCAACATTTTTATGAATATTATATTTACGAAATATAAATAAATGTAGTTTTAGGTCATAAAATATTTTATTTAATTTAAATTATTTTATTTATTAAATACATTAAATAACGGCTCTTCTTTTAATGGGTAAATGAACGATTGATGTTGTACCATATTCGTCAAAATAACAATTGAAACACAGGTCGATTTTTTATCATGGCACTTCATGGGTATGTGGAATATCGATAAAATTCAATAGTGTCCGTGGACGATATCTAATAAGCGATCTTATCACTTTCTATCTTTTAGATATAAAGTGATAAGACCACTTCACGCTGTGCAGTAATATAACAATGCACTGGACTATGCAATTGGTCTTGTGCACTGTGCGCATTGTGTTGTTGTTTAAAATTTAATAAAAATTTAACACATTGATAATAAGTATATTAAAAAAAAATTAAACCTTCTGAAATACCTTGGTATCCCTCCACTATATAATATACTTAAATATGCTATTCGTTTATTTAAAATAAATATTTTAATTTATGTAAGATAACTTTGTAAACACCACTTTTTTATTGAAAAAAATTCAACATGTTTCGAAGCCAATAGTTTCTTTGTAAGGATAACAAAAATCAAATTTAAAAATCGAAGTATGGATCAAAATATTAAAAAGTTATATATGGAAAATGATAACATAAAGTACTTACTTAACATGAAAATTTCTAATTTATCAAATTGTGATTCTGTATAATTTGTATTATAAATAAATTATTTATGTATTTTAATAAACGAATAGCGTATTTTTGTACATGTATTAAATAAAATTTAAAGAAAATTTATTTTAAAATATTTGGGCAAGTATCTACTTTCTGGCACTACTCAAAAATTATTTAAGTCATGGACATTTAAGAATTTATGTCTTTATTTAAAAATGCTACAAAACACAAGCAGGTTGTTATTCTGTAATATGACTACCAATACAATAATATGGAAATAGAGACCTCCCATGTACTTACTTGCTGACCATCACGCCGTCTCACCATGGGGGTAAGCAGAGAGCATAGAGCGCCATTCTCTCCTGTCCTGACATACAACTCTCGCCTCATCCACATTCATACATCTTCGCATCCAAGCTCGACGGTTCTTGAGGCTTCTAACGCGACCATCTTCCAGTATCTGGTTAATCTGGTCATGCCACATCTTCCGAAAACACTTGCGATATCTTTCTTACCATTCTTTCCTAATTCTTTTGCTCAACATGTCCAAACCACTCGAGCGACCCTTTTTTAATTCCTTTAATTATGATAAGATCAGCTTTACATTCGTTCCTAATATTTTCATTCTTTACTCTAAATGGATACCTCCCATATAAAGGATTTATAAAGAAAACTATTTTTTATGGGTTAGTTTCTTCTTCTTCATTACCAAAAAATGGTGCAGATGGCGTTGGGGTTGTAAATAATAAAAGACGTTTGCACAGCAATGATATTTTATTTCACACCTTACATCATTAGGATAAGTAGACATATTTATTATTTTCTATCCTAGTTTCGTACAGAACTGCCTCTAACCAAATCATTATTCTTTATTGTAAAAATAACAAAGGTAAGAGTTAATCAAATTTGGTTTTTACTATAGTTAATTAAGAGTAGTTGATTAATGGTTTTCGACTAGACGGTCTCGCGTACAATCATTTTATTCTAACCCTGTGACTACACTCCTTGTAGCGTGAGTTTCTTACGGTAAATCATTGTGGTTCTAACTGATTATATATGAAACGGTCCTAGCTGTACTTCACAATATTTTTTCTCTCGCGTACCTATAATACAAAAAATGTTGACGCAAATAAGACCCGTTCGATGTATGGGGTGGATATGAACGACACAACTTGCTTCGGCCACGCCAAATTTTTTAACAAATCCTTTGATAATAGTTTTTAACCAATAACAATTCTTATAGTAGAATAGGTGCCAGTGTCCGACGAACAGTATGTTTTACAGAGAAGCAAATCTCGACGTTTCGCTGAAGTTTCATTCAGCTTTATCATTTGAGATTTGCTTCTCTGTAAAATATACGATTCGTATAAAATATACGTTTTATTGACCACTTAAATAATGACAATTGATTTCAGGGGATTTTAGCGGATAAAAAAAAATGTAATGTAAAAAAAGAATGTAAGTAAGAGTTACGTTACATTGGGTACTGTTAAATATTGGCCCAAATAAAATGCAGATTTGTTACAATAACATGACATGATTATTTTTAGAGCTTCAATGCGTCTGATGGAAAAAATAACCCGCGAAAATCGCCTGGCAATCATGAACATGATTGTACAGTACTGACCCGTTAAAAATATTTAAAAATCAGGTTTATCATTTGAACGTTTCACTTACCTACACATTTTTTGTACCTGTATTATCTGTTATCTGCAAAAATCCCTCGAACTCAAATATCATAATATCCAAACCTTCGTAAGTACTAAAGTGTACGGAAAATATTTCAGGTTCGATACTATAACTTAAGTCTGACGGTCGCTGGTTCTTAGTCAAAAGGTGATGACATCAAGTTGTTGAAATTAATGTTATGGAAATTGCATATGCTCCGGGAGCTGTTATGTTGCTTATGTTCTATTACTAGATTATTTGTTTCTATTGCTAATTTTTCATAAAATAATTGTGACCAAATTCATAATCTTGTGTTTTTTATATGACTCGATAAGTGGGTAATGTATTTAGGGGTTATTTTAAATTTTTCATCTATTGATGGAGAACTATAATTTATGTAAATTTTAATTTGTGTTGTATACCTCGAGTTGGAATATATCTGGACGGAATGCGCACGCGCATTGTGAACAAACCCAATTTTTCTTTTAAACATTACAAACTTTGTCTTCCATCTTATATTTTTATTTTATTTTACATCCTATGCTCAGAGGGTCTTGTATTCTATAGTCTTTATGGAACGTCTCAATTATTCACAAGGCGCCCCAAAGTTGCTAGAGCGCGCCAAATCGTGCAGTGCCTTTAAAGACAGTTAAATTTTTCAATACGCACCCCATACCTCGAATCAATTGTAAAACGTTTTCGTGTCAAAACATAAATGTTTTATAATAAAAAAAAAGAATTTAAAAAATCAACGTGAAATGTGTAACAACCACAAAACATATACCGTATATCCGTGTAGAAATCTGTGAATTTTGAGTTTGAAATATATTCATTAAATTAAATTTAAACCCCTTAAAGTTTAAACAATCCCTATCATATTTCTGTCACCCCCTACCATCATACCAAACCTTTCCCGGTTTCCATGTCTTGTACATAAAGTGACGTCATCAAGCCCCGGTTATAAAAGTTCTACCCAGATCCAGGGAAAGACCCAGGGAAAAATCTTACATTTAAAACTGATTTATTTATGGCCTTATGGTCCGGGTCCACGAATGAGATTTTCGACTCAAGACAAGACAATCAGTCAGGATTTGCTGAATTAAAACAGAGGTCATCAGACTCCCGACTATCCATGGTGGATAGTAAAAAAAATGGAAAATCGAATTTTTGTTTAATACAAAAGCGTTGGAAATTAATCTAACAATACGGAAAAGTTTTATGCGCGTGCACTGTTCGAAAGTCTTGAACATGTATGCTTTCGCACAGAAAAAAGTAGCCGATGTGTTCCAGGGTTATCTATTACTTCTTTTTACAAAATAATTATTAATTTCACCAAAAAGATAACAAAAAACAACATGGAATCACTCAAAGAAGGTAAATATTAATGTTTTGGATAGCACGGTTGATTTTTTACAGAAATCAACTCGCATTTCTTTTTATCATTAAGCACTCTATTGTAAAGAAGTAACAATGACCATTGAATGTAGCTAACCCTAATAAAGCAATGAAACAAGCTAAATATATAAATAAATTAAATATTTTGAGAAAAATTTATTGAATACAACCCTAAACATGTGTTTGGCCATTATAAACACCATGGAAAATTTTTCATTTTTTTTTTTTCACTTTTGAAATTCGTCCTGGTTAATCTTTATCCCAGATAATCCGATACCAGATAATCGGGAGTCTGCTGTATATGTTTGGACCATTATATTGTCGAGAGTTGGGATATCAAAGGCCATAATAGTTCGATCCGTAAGTATATAGAACTGAGATGGATTAACATTAATCGGGGATGACCAGATATAATTACATATTAACGATTTACAGTCATGCATCATGTCACTTTGCAAAGCTCACCTCACTTTCCAAAAATTTGAATCCAAAAAATCAAAACAAAACGTAGACAAATGTATATTCGAGATAAAAATACCCCATATTTAGTATACACGCAGGTATACTTCTAAAGAGTGACTAAACTCAAACGTTATTCTAAACATCCTTATGTTTATATTATTGATTGAATCGGCGTTAATATTTTAGATATTATCAAAGGTAATCATTGGATGTGATGGAGAATTTCGTCAAAATGGTGGTTGCTTGTGAGAGGTTCTGAGCTAGCCATTTGATAGAATAGATATTTTTCATTTAATTGGAAATTCTGTATTTAGAAATTAAAAAATTGTGTTTTTTATTGTTTAAAATAACGTTTGAGTTAAGATTATCTTTTGTAACAGTGTAGTTAAAAATACGGACCATTTCATGTTATCAATTTATAAATGCAACTAAAGATTTTATTTTATTACTTATCTTAAGGGGTTAGGTACCATTTCAAAAAACTCAATAAGTGTAAGATGGCTTACAAAGTTAACTTTTCTTTTTGCTCCAATGCAACCAAATTTCATAAATATAACACATTTTTTGAAGATTTATTCTGCTATTTTCTTTGAGCTATCACAAACTTATTAAATACTTGAAAATTATAACAATTAAAATATATTCACATGAGTTTAAAAAATTTAATATTTTAAATATAGTTTCTATTTATATCTTAGATGCACATGAGAAATGTATGATTCGTTTGTGAATGTATTACATTACAGTTTTATTCTTTTTATTTTTTGTTTATTTATACTAGTATTTTAAAAATGCAGTATTGGTCTAAATGATTTTACTTCAATTTGGTATACAAATGATTGAACCTCTACAAAATACGTACATATTTTGATTTTATAATTTATGCGACTTACTTTTTTTGATTCTATGTTTTTATTATTACGAGTATTACCCATGTCATCCTATAATTAGAAGTATTAAATCTCCTAAAAAAAATCAAAATTTGATTTCAAAGCACAAAAATATAATCTTTCTATTAGATCAAGTAAATATTTTATTTTAATTAATATATAATATAATCATAATAAAAAAAATCAACAGGACTATACTTATAATATATTTAAAAATAATCATAATTACGGATATCATTGAGTTTTATAAATAAGTAATGCGTAAATCTTAAAATTAAATACAGATAATTCTATATTTTTTGAAGCAGGAAAATCAAACAATCGTACTTATACATTCATAGTTGACTATAATTATTTATTTATTTTATAATTTTAAGTATTCAACTGATTTGTCAAACCATCCGGAGAGAACAATTTGTATTTTTTTATAAGTCGTATTATGACCTAGTCTATTCCCAAAAATATCAACGTTATCAAGGATGTGAATGTTATCTAAACTGTTATAAATAGACTGAGGACGTAAATTTTTACGCCTGTGTAATGTGTATATTTGAATCATCAAATTTTTAATCTGAGTGCTTTAAACAATTGGCGTTATTTATTCAGTCGGTTCCAGCTTCAATGTCATCGGTTTCCTTCAAATATATAGACTTCTTCTTCTAAATATGCCATGACTAAGATGCAGTATGCTGATTAATCCTACACAAGATGTATTAGAGGTACTCACAAAATTGTTTTTTAAAATCCATTTTTTAATGTTATCTTTTCATCAATTTTTCTACTATTTTTTGCAATTCTTTGACGTGGTTCATTTTGAAGATAAAAATTCACGTTTTAAAATTTCTCTAATCAGCTCTGATACACGCAAATGTCCACACGGTCTTTACCTTCAAAGATCTTTTTGTCACATTACCTTATTCGTTTGCCATTTTAATGAATATTTCTTGCTTTGAATCGTTCTTTATCTTTCTTATCTTTCAAAACTACAAATAAAACTAAAGACTTAATCAAAAATTGAAAAAAATATTGATATAACAGAGTCTAGTAAGCAGGATGTATGATGTATGCAAGGAAAGTGACCTTATTATGAACGTAAACAAGTCAAAAATGATGGTATTCGAGAAAGAGGAAAGTAAAGCAACGTGTTAAATTCTAATTGGTAATGAATGTTTGGAACATGTAGATGAGTGTGTGTACTTGGGAGGTATGTTCGATAGAAGAGGGAATGTTGAGAAGGATATCGAGAGGAGAGTGAATGCGGGGAATAGGGTGGTGCTTTGAACGCAATAGTTTCTAATAGAAATATGTCTACCGAGGCAAAACTAGCGGTAGCACTGATATATGGAAGCGAAGACTGAAGCTGGCAGAAGAGGAACGAAAGTAGATTAAATGCAGTGGAGATGAGATCCCTCAGACGTATGTGTGGCAAATCAATTCATGATAGAGTAAAGAATGCAGATATAAGGAACGAATGTAAAGCTGATCTTAGCATAATTAACATAATTAAAAAAGGGTCACTCAGATGGTTTGGGCATATTGAGCGAATGAATGAGGAAAGAATGGTAAGAAAGATATATAATGCTAGTGTTGATGGCGCCAGAAAGAGAGGGTGACCGCGGCAGACGTGGCATGACCAGATTAACCAGATACAGGAAGATGGTGCCGTTAGAAGCCTCAACAACCGGCGAGCTTGCATGCGAAGATGTGTGTCAGGACAGAAGAGTGTGGCCTCTCCGCCTCTCTCTGCCTACCCCCACGGTGAAGCTTGATGTTAAGGTAGTAAAAGCGTAGAATAAGTTCATGGGTGCGATAAAGAAAACGCCAAACTTGTGAGTACCTTAGATGAGAGACCTCCAATTTTTTTTAATATTTAACCACTTTTGAGGCTACGCGGTCAAGATGACGTAATCTATCTATACCTCTGCTACAATATATCTTTCTCTGACTAATGAGTGCTACAATATCATATTTTCCATTGCAGAGAATATGTCTTAAGTTTGCAGTTGATAGTTGTTATTAGTTCTCTTGACTTATTGTCGCATCTTAATACATCTCATTGCTAGCGTGGCCAATCCGAGAGGTCTTTAGCTTACGTAAAAATGACAGAAAAATGTTAGTAGAGTAACAGAAAATTTATGAATTTTCGTTGACATTAAATGGTACCATAAATTATTACGAAAATGACACAATATGATTAACATTTTGTCAATACTTATCCAATGTATTTTCTCATCAAAAAGATATATATTTTTTTAATATCTCACATCAATCAATTTTCATATGTAAAGAAATTGGACGGGATATGAAAAGATGGTAAAATAAAAAAATGTAGAAACAAAGATAATCAAATCTAGTAATTAAACACCAATAAAAAAATCGGAATTTTTGTCGCGCCAAGGTCAACACGAGTACATCTTCGACCCAGTACAAGATTGGTAATGTATTCAAATATTGACTTCATTCAATATTACTTGACCTTAAATAAAGATGAGTCACATTATAGAAACAGCAACAGTGATGTGTGAAACTTTAAATGATTCAATAATTAATAAAAAGAAAGCACTTTTGTATAACACCACTATTTAATTTTAAATACTGATTTTATACGTGTTTTAATTTAATTAATATAAATAATGTAATCACAAATTTTTAAATCTAATTTTGCTGTTATCAAATAAGATTCATTAATAATTTAGTTGTATCTTCACGTCGCAAATGGTTAGTTTGTTCCGAAAACAATGGCGTATTGGAATATTATTTATCATTTAAGCATTTGTTTAAATACTTGTTTTTGTTTGAAAATAGGAATCTGATATAGTAATGTGTTGAGTCAGGAATATAATTTGCGTTATTTTAATTCTTCAAAAATTCTTCATTTATGGGATTGAAAAAAGTAGAATTTCCAACGTAAAATAACAATGGGGTAATTGAACCACTTTTGAACGAGCAAAGAAGTCTAGGATTGGGAAGATGCAGCTAATGTTGGAAACGATGAATTGAAAGCCCCGGTTGGAAAAAAACATCTGACCTAAATCCAACACCAATGAAACTATTTAACTGATGAGAACCCATCTCGTTTTTTGACAATATAGATGGGTTGTTCATGAATTTTATTATTTAGTTCGCTTTTTCCAATGTGAGGGCACCATTTTAATTATAATTCAGTTAATAAATATAGCAATTCAGTTTCACTGATTTTTGGCACGCTGTAAAAGATAAAAGCAATTGAAAATCAACAGTTCCAATCCCCCCTCCTTCAAATATCTTTTTGATTGATGATGAACATGAACGATTCCAAATAACCAACCCCTCTCCGTCAGAAATATGGAGGACAAATGAACGACTGAAAATCAATAGTTCAAGTGAACGAAACTGCCCATCACTACTCGACAATTTTCAAGAACAGTGATACTGAAAAAAATACCTTCAAAGAGTTCTTGGATTACGATTCGCTCGAGTGCTGAAATACTTCGGACAATTCGCACAAATTCAATGGAGAGTTGAGGGAAGATTGCCGACTAAATGAACGTTTCTGGTGAAGTATGACACCATGGATCACCTCAGGAGGCCTTCAGGAATTCTGCAGATCGGGGCAGATGGAACCAGATTTTTTTAGATGTGGTGTCATCCTCATCAGCAACTTTGATAGCTGTGCTGAGAGCAGAATAAAATAGACATTTTTTTAGTATGCTCAGATTTTGTCCCCTGGAAGGATCATAATTAATTAAGATAAATTATAGACGTCTCACGGACATCACTTAAGCCAGCCTAATAGGTCCAGCCTAATTGCCCCGTAA
>JADDOH010020024.1:0-11543 GCA_016648135.1 Agrypnia vestita | reverse complement strand
AGGTAATAAATAATAGAGCCTCCGAACAAAAAAAAAACTTTTTCAAATGTAGCAAATTTATTTTGTGGTAACATAATTATAATTGATATAAATTAACTTTGTTAAAACCACTTATTTATTGAAAAAAATTCAACATGTTTCGAAGCCAATGGCTTCTTCGTCAGGATAACAAAAATAATATTTAAAAATCGAAGTATAGATCAAAATGTTAAAAAGTTATATATGGAAAATGATAATATAAAGTACCTAATTAACATGAAAATTAAATTTAAATTAAATTTAAATTAAAAATTCATAAAATTGATCGACCTATTAGACCAGTTGTATCTAATTGTAATGCACCTAGTAGTAAATTATCAGCTATATTAAACAAAATAATTGTTGAAAGTAATATTTTTAAACCTTTATATACCATTAAAAATTCTCTTGAATTGGTTGACTATTTAAAAGTATTGAATATTCCAAATAATTCATTTTTAGTTTCATTTGATGTTGTAAATTTGTTTCCTAGTGTTCCAATCGAAGAAAGTAAAATTATTATTAATGAATTATTAAATTCTTCAAATATTTGTAAAGATTTATCTAATGATTTGAATAGACTTTTTAACGTTGTTTTAAATCAAAATTATTTTCAATTTGATAATACTATTTTTAAACAAAATGAGGGTTTAGCAATGGGTTCTAGTATAAGTCCTTTAGTAGCTGATATATTTTTAAATAATTTAGAGAAAATAATTTTTAATAGTTCTGCTTTATTATTAAAATATGTATTTTTTTGGAAAAGATATGTTGATGACATTTTATGGATATGGACTGGTACTGAAAGACAACTAAAAAATTTTCTTAATTTCTTAAATAAACTACATAAAAAGATTCAATTTACCATAGAAATACAAAATTCTCGCATAAATTTTTTGGATTTGAATATTTCAATTGTTAATAATAAAATTGATTTTAACATATTTCGTAAAGAGACATATACAGACATAGTTATACACAATTCTTCTAACCATCCATTTTCTCAAAAATTGTCAACTTTTCACTCAATGTTAAATAGATTAATTAATATTCCATTATCTGTTGATAATTTTAATATTGATTTAAAAATTATTAAACAGATCGCGTTTAATAATGGTTATGATAAAAAATTAATTGACATTATGTTAAATAAAAAGTACAAGAATTTTTTTTTAAATCTTTTGTTTACCCTTCAATTTTTGATTCTGATAAACATTGTAGGAAATTTATATTTATAAATAATGAGATTTCTAATTCAATACTTAAAAATATTTCAAATGTTATTCAACCAGCTTTTATACTAATAATAAATTTAAAAAACACATATTAAATAATAAAGATAAGGATATTTTTTTTTTTAAAATCGGGTGTTTATAAATTAATTTGTAATGATTGTGATTATTTTTATATAGGAAAAACGTGTAGAAATTTTGAAATTAGAGTTAAGGAACACTTAAGGTGTTTAAATAGTAATAATTATTCCGAATTTTCAAACCATCTTTTGGCTATGGATCATTCTTTTGATATTAATAAGGGTTTACAAATTTTACATACAAATTATACAGAATCACAATTTGATAAATTAGAAATTTTGGAAATAAGAAAGAGTGTAAATAGTAAATTGAATATTATAAATAATCAGGTCCTTTTTGCAAATAGTTATCTTTTAAATTTATTTTCATGTCAATTAGGTACTTTATATTATCATGAGACAGATATTCTGCGATGACAATCTTAACCTGAAACTTCGACAGCGACTGGTCAAATGTTATATATGGTCAGTCCTGCTGTACGGAGTGGAATCGTGGACCCTCAAAGTGAGTAGCATGAACCGGCTGGAGGCGTTCGAAATGTGGATACGTCGGAGAATGCTCCGGATACCCTGGACGGATATGGTCAGCAACACAAGAGTTCTTCAAAGAGCTAGAGTGAATAAAGAGTTGCTGACAAATATCAAAATCCGAAAGGTATCGTATTTGGGTAATGTGCTCAGAGGAGAAAAATATGAATTGCTCCACCTGATTCTTATGGGCAAGATAGAGGGTCGTAGAGGTGTTGGAAGGAGACAAATTTCCTGGCTCCGCAATATACGCGACTGGACGGGCATAAGAAGTGTTGGAGAGCTGTTTCGTGCTGCCCAGGACAGGGACGCTTTCTCTCGGGTGATAGTCAACGTTGGGGGGACCTGACATGACACCAAAAGAAGAAGAAGAAGATATTATCATTTTCCATTTAATATTTTGATCTATACTTCGATTTTTAAATATTATTTTTGTTATCCTGACAAAGAAGCCATTGGTTTCGAAACATGTTGAATTTTTTTCAATAAATAAGTGGTTTTAAAAAAGTAAGCTCGTCTCAATGGCCCCGGCTTTGTTTTGGGACGAGTTATGTACACAAACCTATATTTTTATTCTTTATAACAAAAACAAACAAATAAAGTTTTACCTATTTAAATTTAACTTACCAGATTTCTTATCGAAATGTTTCCAAATATCAATTTTTCACGTGTACGAGAGGTCATTAACACTTACACACAACGGAAATAAAATGGAATGAACAATACATATCACAAAACAAAAACTATATAGAATGAGCACATAACCTTTTTAAGAACCCAAAAAAACTAGATGAAAGAACTCATGTTATGCTGTGAAATAAGAAACAAGTAACAATTGACAGCTTGAGTTCCATAGAAAAAATAATTTGAGAACTCAACAAATCCATTCATTCAATGTAAGGGGAATCCCCGATAATAGAGGTGTGTTCGGATACACGGTGCACAGTGAAATTGTTGTTTATTCGTAATTTGCGTTGCGTTCAGTTATAAATAGTTTTTTTTTAATATTTGTGATGATATTCGGCGAATACGAATATTCGGTAAATGTCTACTATTCGGCGAATACGAATATTCGTATTCGTATTCGTTGCATCACTAAAGGTACAGATACACATGCTTCTTTAGTGGCATGCTAATAAGTATGCCCAAAGCTAACAATCAAACACACATGCTTATTAGTGGCATGCTCTTGTCATAGAATAGAGACGCTCTTGTTCAAAATGGAAACTTTGCAAACTGAAATAGAAAATTCAAGTGAACCAATAAATCAAAAAAGTTCCCGAGTTTCCATCCGCACATTTTTGATTTTAGTTTATATAATTTTCATTGTAAGATTTGAATCATTCATGCCTATTAATAAAATTTCGTAAACATTATTTCTCACTATATTATTTTTACACAACGGTGACCGAGTATTCCACAGACATTCGTGATTCCTATAATAAGTCACGAAAAGTAATGTTTTATCATCTACCCAACGCGCCATATTTGTTTCATCTGTCGCGGACTGTACTAATACTAGCCGCGAAGCCCGCGAATGACATAAGCATGCTCATAAATAAGAAAGTCTGTTCACACATGCTCCAAAGATACCCCTTCTCTATGGTGAATGACAGTGGCATGCTTTTAAATCAACCGGCGGTTGATTTTTGAGCATGCTCATTTCTAGCAATGTGCGTACACACATGCCACTAATAAGCATGCCACTGTCAAAGTCGATACTACGCATGCTCACATGCCACTAAAGAAGCATGTGTATCAGACGCCTTATGCAAATGTATTGGGCAGGGGAAACTTGTGAAAGGGAAAGCGCTTAAAAATAATAAAGATAAAGGAAAAGGAACATGATCCATCCCTGCTGCTCAAGGGCGGCAATTGGGGTCAGAATACAGAAATGAGTTTCAAAACAAATAATACTACAATTATCGATTATTTAAAAAATGGAAAACAAAATTTAAATGCTGGCAAAACATCAACAGGCAAGGTCCGCAAAATTATTTTGTAAAAATTCGGCATTGTTGAAAGTAAACAGTAAATATTTAAAATAAAAGGGTTTTTAACATGAATCCCCCCCCCCTGCTGTTCTCAGGATAACAACAAGATTTCCTAACGAAAATAGAATGGACGTTTTTGTGTACGCAAGACCCTGTGAAATGTCGTAACGTCAAAATTGACAAAGTGTGCAATGTTGCATAATATATGGTTGTGTCTCGTAGATAATAGAAAGGCCTTTGGGGGAATCTTCTTCATTCAATTTTGAATAGAAAATACTTTTTACACTTTGAATGTAATGACTGAAGAAGAAGATCTAATGGTTTTTCTTTACTTTTTGTCATGCAGTATACCGACTGTCCGCAATAATAAAAATATTTAGGCGTTATAGGAAGGAGGAACAACAAACCCACGGTGGACTTCATAGACTTAGGCCAATCCTTAAATTTTTTGTACATCTTCTGATAGGAGCATAAAGCTAGAAGGTTTTTGTTCCATGCCACATCGAAAGACGTAGAAGAAGACTCTCCCTTCGTTAGACTGACCCACTAGAAAAGCAACAAGTACATTTTTTTGACAGCCTTCAGTTCTGCAGAATATCGAGAAAATTCTTGATGTTTCAAAACATAATGACAAACTCAATATGTATTCGTAAATTCATGATGACGACTAAACTCTATAAGCTAAACTAAATAAACATGATGACTAACTCAATCTGCCTTCGTAAAAATATCTTATTGTTGCTGATTATCCAAACTTGGTGTAGGGCGATCCAATGGGTGTCATTTCTCTGGAATTATGCCAAAAAGATAAGTCTAGATGATTGTTTCTCAGGCATTTACAAGACATGTAGAGTTGAGTATACTGTTGTACTCCCTTTTATCATGATCTATTGTTATATTTTAAATGAACTTTCTATTTCTATGTTTGCTATATGTTAGCCTACTCATTTATTTTTAAGTACCTGTATTTTATGCTTTTCTATTTCTTACTTTGATAATTTATAATAAAGTGTATTAGGTGGAGGAGGTACAGTGAATGGACTTTTACAGGTCTCTCCGTGTCACAGTCACCCTTTAAACGACGTGACACGGAGATGGTCTTTAGAGTAAAAAATTGTCAACCTGGTGACGTATGTGTAGGACCGTATGGGAGCTCTCGCTTATAAAACGGTCCTGGGAATGCAGTGGGTGTCCATTCACTGTTGTACCTACTCCCAGTGCGGATTCCTTGTCGCGCCGTATGAGTGCTTTTGCTTTATCTGCAGTGTAGCGAGGAAACTGCTGAAGTACCAAAACAATGCCAATCTGCATGGTGAAAATGTAGGGCCGATAGCCCAATATATTTTTGCTCGTAGATGTTCCCTGGGTCTGTGGTGGGTCCCAGTTAAAAATAATATATATGTATATATACTTTATTAGCAAAGAATCTTTCTATTATTCGGAAATCGACTAGCGAGAAGGCGTCAAAGCTTCGTTTGATATTCTCGTAACAGTCGATTACCTCCGGAATAAAAAAAAAATTAAAAATGGAATAATATAAATAAGTGAATTAATAATTCAAAGAGAACCATATAACTATCAAATATTAAAAACCTTCGAATTCCGATTGGAAACATTCCAATTGGAAAATTTTCAGAGTTTTTATCATTTTATTTAACTTGTATTTAAATAAATGAATTTTTCGTAATCGATACAAGTTACTGTCATGATAGTCCAACGTTTTACAAAAAATAAGTCGGAAATATTCAACAGCAAACTTTGATGTCGCATATCTCTACAGCTATTGATGATAGCTTGAACATTTTCGACTCATAATCAAAGCAGGAATATAGTCCTCCGAGGTTATTAATGTTTTCGAAATAACCCTGTTGGTATATATATATTTATTTATTGTTGAACAAAAGTTTATTAAAAATGTATCTTACTAACAGTGATCATTTTTGGGTTTAGTACTCCGGGCTTAAATAGAGAAAAATGAAACAGGCGAGTATGCATTTCATCTTCAGAATGTGCTAGATAAGGTACACGTCTCATAGGGTGACCCTCATGCTTTTACTTCTGAGGCCAACATCTATATTACTTGGTTATCAATTAAAAACATTATTTCTTATATATTTTTCAAATCTGTAACTAATAAATTATATTTCATTTACAAACTATGCAGCAATCATTTTCTGTTCTGATCACAGATGCAGGGCCAAAATGATTTATTGTAATAAAGTCTAAAAAAAATATATTTCAAATACTGTTTTGTCTCAATAATGAAGACATTGTTTCATTTTTAAATTACAACTAAAATTTCAGGTTAAACCAAATAAACCCTCTTGGCCCACGTTCTTATTATTCTTACACTTTTACCCATACATGTAGCCCACAAAGCAGCATTTGTCTAGGTTGCCTCAATCATGTTAATTCAGTAGAATCTTTTTCTTCTTCTTCTTCTTCTTCCTCAGCCAACTCTCCATTGCTGGATGTAGTAGGCCTCTTCTAAAGTTTATTGATAAGATTCTATTATCTATTTATCTATTATAAAGAAAAAAACCTTACAAAAAGCCAGGAATATTTCAAACTTATGAGAAATGGAAACCAATTTATAATGCCTAAATGTAAAACGACCCAAATGCAGCATCACTATATTTATAAAGCCATTAATTACTATAATAACTTACCTATCGATTTACGATGCATCAGTAACCTCTCAGAGCAAATCAAAAATATTAAAATTTTCCTAAAATCAAACTTAAATTCACAAATCATTTAAACCTATAGCTTTTTTCAAAACAACTCCAATACTTTCATTATTAATATACCTTTTTTACTGTAATACTATGTATATACTATGTACCTATATATTATAAAAAGGAAAAAGGACTGTGGCTCCCTTATAAGACTCAAGAGCTTCTCTTTACTGATGAGGTCTACATGACTACCAAGAATTTAAAAAAAAATGTTTAATCTAATATAAGAACTGTATTTGTACCATAAATTAAATAAATAAAATAAAAAAATAAAAAATGTATTTCAATTCAGTAAAATACAAATAAATAATGTAGCCAATAAATTTATAGGAAACATGATTTTGGAAGAGATAGGTACATAAAATGTAGAATTCAGTACATTTTAAATTAGTAACCCTCGATGACTGCACTCAAAACGTTTTTAAAAATTGTATTACTGTTTGGTTGTTCAATTTATAAAAATATATTAATTTTGGGAAAGTGAACCCAACCTACATAGGTACCTACTATTGCTTATATTATTATTATATTATTAACTTATATCCTATTAACTTATTCAGATTAACAAATTTGAAAACATTATTTTTTCTGTCATTTTTCACAGCTTTCAAGTAGTAAAATCTGAATATAAATTATTCAATAATATATTAATAGTAAGTTAAATAATTAATTGACAATAATTTTGTATCACACTGTCCTTTTATCCTGATATCTCGTCGATTGTTGGCGCTTCTAAATGGACAAGTTTTTGGTATATAGTAACGATGCATACTAATATAAGTTCATTTAAAGCATAGATTTTTGTACTCTTCACCAATCAAACGATCCGTTTCCTTAAAAATCTATGCTTTAAACGAAATTTTATTTTAATTCAACTTGAAACAACCAGGTCTTAGAGTCACATTATTCAAAACTTTCACAATTATTCAAAATTGGTTTATTTACTTATTTGTTTATTTCTAGGGACCAAAAAACTTTAGGATACCGGTCAAAAGATGCACTTTTCAGATGCAGATAGATACCTGTTAACCATTTCATCTTTGTTTAAGATCTGAGATATACCATCTGGGGATGATTTGACCAGGCTGCAAGAATGCAACATTTGAGAAAATTGATCTGAATTACAATCATTTGTTTACATTATTCAATAGTTGAAGATAATGTTTAATATCGTATAAATAATATATTAACTGATCCTATAGCCTATGAAGTAAGTTTAAACTTTTGTCGGATAAGTGGGAGAGATGACTAAATTTCATGTAAAAATAATGAATGCATAGAACAAGTGAAAGAGATTGGACACTCGGCAAACTGCATTTGCTACGGTAGATCAGGTTGACAACAAAAAGCACATAGGTGCTCTGAGTGCAATCATTGCCTACAGAAAAAACAAAAAGAAGACTAGCTATGCATGAAACATTGGGAAAAAACATATTCTATGCAGGGTGATGGCATATGCAAAATAGATACAAATGTGGAAAATCTCCGCACGGTGGATTGGAAAGTGAGTCACTAAATTGGATATGTGAAATCTACGAGTGAGGGAATGATGTTAAACATAAGCGTAGAATAAAGCAGTAGGAACAGAGGGCATTTCCACAAAATAATTTCATCAATCATCAGTTGAACCAGATATTGTAGGATGGTCTTGTTAAAATCATTGACAAGCGCATGAGGCATGCCAGTACAAAAGAGTGTGGCATTCTATCGTCACTGCCCACCTCTGAGGTGAATGTAAGTTTAGTGATAGTACGCTATCTAGATATATGTAGGATGTAGTATGTAACCATACAGAATGATTAATTGATATTAATACCTAGTAATCATTATGTCAGTTCTCTTAGCAGGCACGAGGCAATGGCGAAACTCTACCTTCATAAGAAGCGCAGCTGCCATCAGCCGTCCCACCAGCACAGCGTTGGGTTAGTTCCAACAGAAGTAGTGCTCTTACTGTTAAATACCTACTACAAAAGATATATAAATTATTTTAAACAAGAATCATATTATTTATATTTTATTGCTAATCCACTTGAGGACAAATCAATCAGTAAAATATATTTTCAATCAACTTCAATTAAAACAGGTGGTGTCTCTTGCATAGGAATAATTTACAACTTTACAACAAACCTACATAGTTTTGCAAAACAATTTGTTTCTAGAAATCAATTAATCAAAGTCACCCTACAGAAATTCGCATTTTTGCATATCCTTGCATTTTTAATAAATATATAAATACCACACCTGACATGCATTTTGTTCAATTTGTGGGAGCTAATCAAAGCTTTCGTGGCAACGAAAGTGCGTGAAGACCTTTTGTGTAACTACAGAAGCAGAAGTCAGAAGAGGTGCAATTTAGAGATTGATAGAACTGTAAGTTGATTAATTTTGTTGCTTTTTTCATATTTATATATCATATGGGGATGGACCTTTATCTCTACCCTTTTGACTACATTCTTCTTCTTGTAGTGCCATTCCTATTGAAGGTTGGCGATCATTACTATTCACCGCTGCATAGATCAACCCAGTCTAATTATACTGGTACCAGTCACTCAAGTTATGCAGCCATGAGATGTGGCGTCTTACAAAACTTCATTTTCCACTTATTTTCTCGTGGTAATGAGTCGGTTAAGTGGTTAAGATTATATATACTTTGGTCCTCATAATATATCCGAGATACTCGAGCTTTCTTATCTTGAAGCTTTTTGGCCTTCTTCCGCATGTTCCGCATTCATAACTCCTCCACCCAGGAATTTAATTGTTCTATTATATTCTATATTCTATTCTATTCTATTTTATTATATTCTATTTCTCGGAGATGTTCCTTCCGCTCTTTGGACAAATTTTTATTTGACGACTGTGAGAATCCTGAGCTCAGAATGTTGGTTTAAAAAGATTTTTATTTTGGTATTAAATAATATAACAAACTTTTAGAATACCTACATTTAAATTTGTAAATAATCAAAGTTCTTTCTGTCACAGGTTTGTGCTTCGAAACAGCCATGTCTCATAGTCGTGGAGAGAATAAAGAAAATATACCACCTCCAGGCAGCGACGCGCCTCGTGGTAGGACGCCACCCAGTGATCAGCGCGACATGAGACGCGTTCTCGCGGAACGCAGAGAAGCATCCAGAGGCGGCAGTGGCGGTAACACAAACCGTGATGGCTATCGTACAAATGATAACAGAAATAATCGCAGGAGGAATTAAGAAAAGAAGACTAACTGACAGAGGATGAGGGGTTGATTAGGATAAGAGAGTGACGTTTACATAAAAATTAGTTTCAGCTTTACAACAAAACTCAATACAATTTCGTGGCAAATTAATTAACATATTTTAATCTTAATAATAACAAATTATAATATTATTCATTTTTCAGAACATTTGAAAACTATATTTTGCATTTGAATATGTAATCACCATTAAACTATCACGGATCAATTCTAATTTGTGCTGTTGGTTAATAAAATTATTAAAGCAAAAATGATGTTTTATTTGAAATATTTCTAAGTATTTCTTGGGCAGGCATGTGAAGGAATGAAGTGGTATATCATGAACAGGTTTGGCTATCCTTCTTACGATTGGTGTTGTGGTTGTGCCATTACAAGGCTCTCACCTCTGCTACGTAGTCTCACTCGGAAGAGGGAAAGGTTGCAGGCTGAGAGAAGATCTGAACCGACACACCAGCAGGTGAACTGAAGCATAAAATTATTTATTCTTCCCGGTTTTTACAAGTAACCTCACTCTGAATGTAACAGCCACCACCGGAGACATAGGCAAGAAAGACGGTGCCTACTGCTTAAGAGTGGGAAAGTAGAAACAGAATACAAAAATCAAACTTAAAACAAACAGAGTGACCTTCTTGCAAAAGGCAGAAAACAATACTAGAGGGTAGTTTATGGGCCATCAAAATATTACAAAATTGTGCCAAAGTCGTCAGGCAAAAAATGTGCAGGAAGAATATAAATTGAAATGCTTAATGTACATATATAGGATGCCAAATGCATCCACCAAAATGAACCAAAACCGATGGTTGTAAGTGAGTTCATTTTTGTAATGAAAATGAACTCACTTACGACTATGGTGGTCAAATAATACTGAACCTTATTTTTTCCGCTCTTATATTCATGCGTATGCATAAGTAAATAATTTAACCGGCGACATCTTAATCATCATTTGTGTCTGATTGCGTCAATGACGGGCAACCATTGGCACTCTATTACATGTAACAATTATGCAACTATATAATTATATAACAATTATATAACAGTTACCAATCATTGATACAATCAGATATAGATTTAAAATAACTTTACCACATGTAACCATTTAAAATAAGGATATTACCATCAACAACAAGCAGTCACAGCAATCCACCTCCGAGTGAAGAGGTGTAGTCAGTGCCCGGTGCAATGACGAACGGCTTGAGTAGAAATATTGCAAAAAAAATTTGGCTTGATGATAACCAACTGGAAAGATCCAACAAGCTTTCAGGGACTTATTATTATTATTCTTCTTATTCTATGACCATTTCATGGATAAAGAAGTTATACAACTACTTTAAAGATAACCACTGATCAGTGAACATCAAACAGCATCCCAGTTTGCCCTCGACAGGCTAAAATAACAATGTGTTTGACCATATCCAGATTTTGGTCGATCAGTATCATCGTATCATAGTCTGAAAACTTGCAAATGAGATGGGGTAAGCATTATATTGGTGCAATCAATTTTGGTTTAAAGAGACTGTTTTGTTAAATATAAATTAATATAACTCTTTTAAATAGTCAACAAAAATGATCTTCTCTCCACTTCTTAATATGTTCAAGAAACACAAAATCAAGGCCATAAATCAAAATAATATTCAATGTATTATATAATAATCTCATGTAATATTCAATGTAACAATCTCAAAATAACAACTAATAAAGGCACTTTCAAAGTAATTCAATTAATC